>JAPYZJ010001565.1:0-26455 GCA_030522765.1 Ophioninae sp. B BG-2022a
GACACTCCAGCCAGTGCTCAATCTCTTCGTTATGATTTTCTCTTCAAATTGCTTTTTTAAAAATTCTGATCCGATAATTTTTCGATTTTTGGCAGAATTTCAAAGTTCGACCATCCATTTTCCCCAATTTTTCCATACATACCCCTTTGCCTCTTTTTTTCCGATTTTTCAAAAGGACTTTCCGGGGAAACTATGCGAGATATCGATACGAATCCAACGCCATTATTTAAGTCAGGCAAAAACCTTTTCCAACCACACCCTATGAATCTCAATAGCACAGGAAAAGTTCGCTATACGACCTTTTGAAATCTTGTGATTTTTCAGATTCTGGAAAAGTGGCCGGGGAGGTCGAAAAATATTTTTTTCCGATTTTTAAGTATTAAAAGGGTGTATTTGATCGGAAATTGTCCGCTGATTACGAATATGCCCGAAATTTTGTCGAAAGTGCAATATTAGACTGGGAAAATGCGAAAAACCTTTCTAGAATATTTTTTCCACATTTTTCCCTAGAAATGGAGAGTTCAAGGCCAATTAAATTGCGGATTTGTCTTCAAGGTATAAAAATACATCGTCATGGAGCTGCGATATGACACTAAACGTCTGAATATAATAATTATTTGGAGGCTAAGCCCGCTGAAGGGGCGCGCCTGATTGGCTGCCTATAAAAATTAGTAACAATTAAGGGGTTGATCCGGGAACCGTAAATGCTTGTATCAATCGACTCAGAATTTCACGCCCAACTCCCCATTTCAAGGTTGACATTCTTACGTGGGACACCCTGTATATTTTATATATATTCAAATGTTACAGGCCACTAGATAATTTTTCATATGGAAACGCAGCTCTTTAATTTTCTCCAGCCTCTAAAAAAATATATATATATATCAGCACAAGGGTTATACAAACACAATATTTGAAAGTAATTGGAACCACACGAATATTTAACTAAATCATTTCACGGATACGCGAGCTTTCGAAGAAGGCTTTCATCAACGTGATAAATCGACGTTCGATTGCGGCAATATTTCAAGAATGACGCAACCATTTATTCTCGTCCATACATTGATTGAGAAAATAAATTAGGCGTGCACTTTGCTACGTGGTGTACTTTAAATAATTTATTTTTCGAATTGCGATAAGGCTTCTCTTTAATCACAGTTCATTCGAACGATATTCAACAGCAAGGTTTGTTATTTCCGTATTATTGGTACCGAGAATTTTAACGAACCGGAAATAGCCTTTGAAATTGCTATCGACCACCGTCTCCTCGTTTTCCTCGTCGATGGGGATTCAGGTCAGATTCATTCTGGCAATTTTCATCAATTTCTTTTCTCGGAACGTACGCGATGGTACGGAATAAGTGACGAAGGTAAAACCGCGAACCAAATACTCCGGCATTCGTCTTATCACACGCGTTCAAACGTGGATGCAGATTTTACCCTCCCCCCCCCCCCCTCCCCTCTGATTTCACTTCCAACCTCCATCACCAACATCCGCAGGAATTCAATAACCGATGCCCACCGGGTTGTCCATAACTCTCGCACCACCACCCTCGTGTCCGATTTAAACGTTCTCTGATACGCAGCTTTCAATTCTCATCGAATATCAACGATGAAATCGATGTGTCGTGATTTCTCGACAATTCCCTCGCATCCTTCACACCCCCAGAATCGTGACACAGGCAGGGACGAGATTTTCGGACTGCTCTTCCGCTGTATTGATATTTTCGACCCCTCAGTGACGACACTGACATTTTCGTGTCATTTTTGTGTCGTAAACAAAAAATGCTTACAATCGTCCTGTAATATCGATTCAACGATTCCCGAGGTCACTGCGCTTGAATATGAGGTCAAATTTCAAAATAGCGGATTCGTTCGATGTTGATTCGGGTCGTAGTCTGAATTCGATGATAGTGCGTTCGAAGTTTTCCAGCTTGCTGAGTTTTGATGTAAAAGCACGTTTTCATAATTAAATATAACGGCTGCAACATGACGTATGGAAATACGAATATTGTTTGGGTTTT
This sequence comes from Ophioninae sp. B BG-2022a, assembly GCA_030522765.1. Classification (NCBI taxonomy): domain Eukaryota; kingdom Metazoa; phylum Arthropoda; class Insecta; order Hymenoptera; family Ichneumonidae; species Ophioninae sp. B BG-2022a. Next base: position 2,024 of record JAPYZJ010001565.1, read on the forward strand.
GATGGATGTTTGTATCTTTGGGCTTGAATTATGTAAGAACATAATTTAAACATTCGGGTTTATCGGTCGAGTCTTGATCCACTATCAAATAACAAATTGTGTACAGTGAATAGTAAATGAAAATTTTTAAAAAGTATAAGTTATTGGATTACTGACTGTCCGCTAGAAATCGCTGGTTGAAAGGTTGAGGTGGAATGATTTTTCGATCTTGCTCCTCCTGTTGGTCCACGAACGAGGAGAGGTCGGATTCTTCCGGGCTCACCTTGCTCGCCTCGATACCCTCGACGTATTCGCTTCGCCAATCGATAAAAAAACAAAAGCGTCAGGAAGTATGGAACAAAGGAAAAAATGATTGCGATACCGATGAGTCGGGGGTGGCGAGTGATGAAGATGAGCCCGTGATGAGGATGATTCATACATGGTCACGAAAATACAGCCATAAAGGACAGCCGTAACCGATTGAAGTTTGCGTTATCCATTATTATTATTTACTTACTATCAACTCGTAGGTTTTGACGTATTCTTATTTTCAACTGAACCCTTTCGTGACGATTCTTACTCGCATTTCGAAAATTCTATGATCATATTTATCTTGAGATACCAACAGTCCTGGATTAATTCAGCGTCAACCCAAACAAGCCTAAACGAATATTATCACTAGCACCTGAGTTTGGTTAAAAAAAGAAACAGATTACCACTTTTACAAACGATTCTGGATTCAACGTCAGCCAATTTATAAATAACTCCAGCCAAATCAATTGTTCCAAGTAAATCAATATTCATCAGAGTGAAGTTGTTTGAACGATCTTTTCCCTTCATTTATTTTTCATAACACGTTTGGGATCGAATCAGTTTTACATTATAAATTTACAAAACAAAAGTTCCAGAGCTTCATCGATTTTGGTGGTAACTATTCTTGGCTTCCACTCGATGGTGAGTTTAAGGTACGCTGTACATCAGTATTTCGGACTCTGATTTATATTTTGCCCAAGTGCTAAGTCTGGCTGCATCCATCCACTACGATCCACCGTTGCGCATCGTACTTTCCAAGGGCACGGGGAAGCTGAGCAAAACCCATCCCGGATAAGACCCCCTCCCCACTTTCCCGATCCTCCGGTGTCTAGGCTTTTGAGTGAAGTGTCTACACGAGGCTTTCAGGAGTATCTTTTTTCCCCTGAGTGATTGGGGTCTGGGTTTGATCGGTTATTCCTTAGGGTCAGTTTTGTACGATTTTTTTAAAACTAGGATAACGAGACATCAGCACTACGATATTTGTCGTTTTGAGTGGGACGCATATTGAGGTGTATCGATACACAGCTGTCCAGTATACACCCAGATACACAAGCGTAAACCCGATCCCCAAAAAGAGCTCCGTTTTTTTTTGTCATACGACCTACCCCCTAGGACGTATAAAAAAAGGCACGAAATATCTTTTTCGCCTGCCCCTCGCCCTAGCTCGCACTAGCTTTTTTTAAACTCCCTATCGGCTTCGTTTACGCTGAAAATCTGGAATCGATCGGGGAGCCCTCGTCCTCGCTGGGGTGTTGCGAGTACAAGGGGTAAAAGAGCAAAAGAGAAGGGGTTTGCGATAAAACGAGGGTGGGAGAAAGAAAGAGAAAGAGATAGCGTCTGCGCGGAGCGTAGACGTCGACGCAGACGCCACGGCTGGACGCCAGGTCGATAGTCAAGTCCTGGTTAAACTCCCCGAACGAAATTCGCCAATGTGCTGGCTGCTGGCTGCTTCTCTGCACCCCTGTTCTCAAACCTGGTACGCATGTAAGAGGGATGGGATAGGAATCACTGTACAGAAATAGACCAATGATATCGTGTGTGTGTGTGCACAAACGCATACGCAACCTACGTAAACGTACATTTTTATTAAAATTAATATAAATCTACATTTAATATTAGTGTAAATTATTAATCAATTGATATTCACATTGATCATTTCTATCCTCGCCTTTTTCCTCTTTGCTCATTTTCCCGCGTAGTATCTTTAATTCTCTGAAAAAAGGCTGAACTATAAAAAAAAAATCACTCGTGGATTTCAAAACTAGAGACTTTAAGCTCGAATTGACTTTTTTCCTGATCGCTCTACGATCATTTTTCGGAAAGTTACAGCCTTCGGAAAATCACTTAAAAATTACGTAATTTTTGTCGATACTTGAATTTTGGTGTCTATTGTAGTCGGGAGGAATGATAGGAATGGTTGTTGATTGCGAGTGAAATAACGCGTAGGCGAAACGAGATATGCCGTGGGAAGGGTTAAGGGGTTATAGCGATGCTATCCCGAAGCGAGTAAAGCTGAAGATGATGAATGAAATGTAGAGAGAATCCCAACAAATGCCTGGCTCTCCACTCCGAATCCATTCGAAGGACGCCCGTCGTTGCGTCGACGAATTAATTACGCGAGCAATCTGCAGGCCGCCCATTTAATGGTGCTTCCGCAGAAGAAAATCAGGTCGACGGGATCGACAACAACTTCTACGCTGTATCCTCGTGTATGTGTGTATCCTCGTACTTACACAGGCGATCGACCATACTTCAATAATTTCACTAATCTAAACGGAGCGAATGAGCTCGCTGAGAATTTTTCGAACAAACTTTATCAGAACTTCCGGTTATCAAAATCGAGATAATGCGATTGATTGTGAAACCTTCGCGATTCAAACGAATTTAAGAGGGTATGAACAGAGTGTCAAATTTTTAAAATCGTTCAACAGTCCTTTTTTTGTCGTTTATTCAAATGGCTTATGTAGCGCGTACAATTTTTTTAAATGTTTGCACATTTTTTTGTTCACATTTTTTGGGCACTGCAGAATCGGAAACTTGACCTTCGATATTTGTCTTAAAGGAAGAAAAAGATTTATAAATAATCTGTGTGGGTTGCAGACAGTATTGTTGAAAAGAAACAAAAAGAATTTGTTTTGTTTTTTTTATTTCATTTCAGGGTTTTCAGCAGAATGGATACGGTAGTATTTTATTCGATAATACGATTCCGCCAGCACATGGTGTAAAGTGGAAATGAAATAATCGAAAGTTCAATCAGCCCATAGATTTCCTCAGTGACCACACTGATTATTCAGGAGTAGTTGTGGCCAGGTTGGGTTCTCAGTGAATAAGAGAGGTCGGAGAACGTTGGAGCGAGAAAGAGAGAAAGAGAGAGGGAGAGAGAGAGAGAGAAAAGCACGAAGGCAAGCCCGAGGCTGGTGAACACTCGTAAAGAGCAAACCAAACTCAATTTTACTAACCCGATGTACATCGGTCTTTCTCGCCCTTATCACTCGGAGTTCATGAAAGCTTCCCGTCTAAAAGAGAGACCGAGGGATATTTTTTGCTCCACAATCGAATCAATGGGAAGAGTAGCTAACATCCAAACATTTTTTTCCTAACTCATTTTTTTCAAACTGACAAATGATGTTGCAAACACAAAGTTTTCCCTCGACTTTCCCCCTTAATACTTGTCTTTTTAGCTTTTTTTTTCTGGTGTACGAAAAAGTCTCAGGTCGCAACCCAGAAAATTGGATACTCGGAGAATCTTAATTTTTTGCTCTTATCTGCCTCTTGATAATCAAATATTAAAATTCGTGCAGTCGCAAATCTCGCTCGTATAATCTGTAGAAATAATTTTACTCGATTCAATGAGATTGATGGTAGAGCGAGCAAATGGAATGGAGGTTGGATTAAAAGCAGCAGCAGCCGATTGATTTTCTTTTATTCCTCCGCTGATCCACCTCGTACATTCGTAATTAAAGTTTTGGTAATTTACGAGGGAGATCCGAGGGAATAAAAAAAAGGGTTTAGCTATGTGAATGGCGAACCCTGAAACCACAGAATAATTTTTTACACCGCGCGTGGGTTGGGTCGAGTACGGAGGTATTTATGGATGTACAATGATGAGAGAAAACTAATTTCTTTAATTTATGTAAAACTAATTTGAGGTTTACGTAAATTGAACATGAATGTTAACACGAAATAAATATCGTGTTTATAGTAAGTATCGAGTCGTACTTAGGCTCAAAAGAACCCCTCTTATAAGGACTGATTTCGTATCCACGTGGATGTTGGATAGACCTTGGATTTTTGTCTTCATCTTCATAATTTTTTTTTGTCGAAAAATATTTTCGCGTTCTCTTAGAATTTTACGATATATTCAGCGTTTGGTGAAATTGACCTGTTAGAAGGGAAAAAAAGGTGTATAAGAAAAAAAGGTCAGAGATTTAGCAATTTCATTTGATGAGTAGCTCCAGCCAATTTCGGAACACCCGATCATGTTCACCTGCGGACGATGACAGTCATATAATTTTTATGAATTTTATCCTCCTTTCCTGTAGCAGCTAGTATTCCCGAGTTTTCTTCACGAAATTGGCACACTTTCTTCCTCCGTGCAGATTGTTAATCTTGGTGGTACGTGCGACGAACGGAATTCTCTCTCGGTAGCTGCGCAAAGCTCTGAAGATTATATACATTCGTCCCCCTTTCGCAAAATCGAGAGCTTCGTTATTACGTTACACTCACTTCAGCGGAGTAATCTCGAGTTTCTTTTTCATCATCATTTTTCAATAAAGTCATCTCCATTTTATTCAATTACATTTTCGTTGCCGGACTAAATAACGCAAGGGAAAAAAAGGGTCTTTCCGAGTCAAAAATCACTTTTTCAATCAATATTTTTTAGAACTCCTTAAAGTTTGAACTTTTAAGATTATAGCGTACAAATATTCTGATATGCGAAAAATTCTAAAAGTTACGGACCGTTTAGTGCAAATCCAGTCGACAAGCTCGGCATTTCTTAGCCAAACTTTAATCGCGATTTTCTGGAAACAGACTTTCGAAAAATTCCTCCCAAATTTTAACTCAATATTTCGGGTTAGCCTTCCTACTCCGAAACGGATAATTTTTTTATTCAATTATTTTTTAATGAACTAGGAGAGAAAAATTATACGGTAAAAGCGAATAAAAATTTCAGGCACCTTTTTGTGGAAATATCGTATTTCCAAAGAATCCTACGTTGGGAAAAATTGTCTACATTACATTTTACAAATCGTTTAAAAAATTCGAACTTTGAATTTCGAAATTTCGAGGAATTGGCGAACCTCTGAATTTTCGTCAAAATTTGGGATGACCCACAAGATCAATTTTTCAATCCCTTTTTCCGGTATTTGATAATTCAAACGCAGGTTTGCGGATCGCGATTAATCTTGTACACTACTCCCGGTCAGGTTGAACCGACATTTTAGAATTTATTAAAAAAAAAAACACAACCAGGTCACAAGAGTGTAGGAATAAAAAAAGATCCATAAATAAAAAAGCATCCGTGGAGTATCTCCGACGAACAAACGAGAGAAGCTCATCGCTTCCAGTCAGTAAAGTTCGTCTGCGCTCTCGTCTCTCTATCTCTCCCTTTCCCTTTATCGGCATCCTTTTTATTCCCGTCAACTTGGTAAATTCTTTGCACCCTTCGAGCGTACGCGATCATCGCGTCGTGTGCGCGCGGTTTGTTTACGAGGCAACGAGCATCGAAGCGAATTTCATCGGGGAAAAAAGAGAGAGAGAGAGAGAGAGAGAGGCTGTTGGAAGTAAAGGAGCTTCTCTGTGACTTGTATTTTCGCTCATACATCAACCGAAGGGCCAGCAATGTTGTATAGATATAAAAATACGTATGTCTGCGTCAAAATGTATCTTCACCGTCATTGGAGTTATTGACCACAGGAGTCTCGGAGTACCATAACTTCAGGAGGAAAATATACGTTTGAGGGATGTTTCCATCAAACGTTGTTAGTTTTCGATGGTGGAACGGTTCCTCAAAAAATGTATCAACGAAAATGTGAATTCGTGAAAAACGAGGACCAGTTGGAGTGATCAACCGATGACCAAATACTTGAAAAACAGCTCGAGTGTATTCACCGTATCTAAACTGATGAAAGCTGCAGCGTTGAAGCGATCAACTGTATCGACGATTCGATTAAACACGAACATACAGCAAGGAAGGAAAAGCAGGTTGGTAGGGGGTTTGGAGAAGCACAGTGTCATTGGTTGGCCTATACTGATTCGAGGTTAAGGTACGTGTTCTCCGAGACTAAGAGAGGAAGAGCCACGCAACCTCCGAGTTAACGTTCCAGGAACATAAATATCGTCGTGGAAACAGGACGTTGAGCGTCCAGAAGCCGTAGCTGCACATCTGGCGCTGTCGCCATGAATATAACCCGCTCTCGCTCATTCCTCCTCTTGCGTCTCTTTCCCTCCTCATTCAGCGTGATTTCGTTCTCCATCCTTTATCCCCCACTGTCCATTCTTCTCCTCCGAGCCTCGTTTCCCCTCTGGCCAGTTATTCGGCTCTTCCTCTTCTTCCCATCCTTTCTCCCTTCCTTCCTCGTTCGTCGGATTCTCGGGCTCTCTCATCCGAGTGTACGAGAGACCTGAGAAAGTTTCATCCTATTTTGCAGAAAGGGGGTAGTTCGGTTACGTGGAGAAGGATGGTGGAGCAACGGTGAGTGGCGGCTAAGAGAGTTGGAGAGTCGGGGGTGGGAAGCTGCTGTCGTGTCGCATGGTCTATCCAGTCACTAGCCTCGGACAAGGGGTTCCACGAGCCTCGCCAGGGTACAAAGCCATCAGCAAAAGCCAGAGAGGGACGATCGGGGCCAAGAGGGACGCCGTGGAACGCCAAGAAAGAGGATGAGTCAACCGAGTTTTCGGTGTTCTCGGGCGATTCTCCACGAAAGTTGAGCATGGACTAACTACTAACCGACTAGAGAGTCGAGAACTCGACTCCATAGCTATCTCACTTACCGTAGTAACAACCCAACCATCCCCGAATCATATATTCATTGATAAGTTATCCCATGTTTTACATAACCCCAGGATCATTGGATTATGATGCGACGCTTATATCATTTGCCGTCGGGCACTAAATGCCAATAACACGCCTCGGACCGTTAATGCCGGTCAAACTTTATTACCGTATTACATGTTTAAATATTTTCCTTTTTTTTTTACCTCTGCTAAACTATTTGTGTTTTCTTTCATCTACTTTTCGTATGATATTTTACCTTTCTAAATATACGTTTCGTTTAGGTTTGAGCTTGGGTTTGGGGCAAGAATAAATAACGAACGAAATGTCTCATTTGAATTTTTATGTTTCTCGAAAAATATCTATTCGTCAATGTGCATTTAGCACGTAGCCCACAAAATTTGTAGTGACTTTATATTCTGAAGAAACCACGTGTAATACTTGTATTTAATACATTTCCGGTAATGTACAAAAAGCCGAAAATATTTCTTTTTCCTTTTCGAGCCGTCTCAACCAAGTTTGATAATTTAGTAAGCTCATTATAGCGGGGGTTCATTGATTCGCTTGGTGCACGAGGTATGCGATGATCCCTACTAGTTCCGGTTTCGCATTCGTCCCGCTGTGTTTTTCTTGGTACCCGATAAAAATACTTATCGAGGCCATTTGCTAGATTAATTAACAATGGCCACGATGAAATTCGGGCGAGTTCGTGTTGGCGCGTTAATGGATCATTGTAATCCAGAGCGTTGGGGTAAATACTCCATCGTGGCCTACATAACCCACACACGTGTGGCGATACGCCCATGGATTCGTTCATCCATCCGTGGGTATCTCGGCGCAAAAGGGTCCCCTTGCACTAGCCACACGCCACCTTTTTTTAGCCCTTGGGTGAACGGGCGATCGCGCACGCAGAGTCGTACATCTCGATCGTTGTCACGTGACTCGAATGTTCATTGCTTCCTTTCTTCTGTACTGTCTTGCACTTCCGGTTCTTTCTCTTTCGTTCTCTTTCTCTCTCTCTCTCTCTCTCTCTCTCTCTTAGCCATTCCTTTTTTCCTCTCTTTTACACGTTCTCCCTTCTCGTTTCCTCTTCCTTATCTTGGTATCTTCAGGGGGGCGAAGAAACGACCCTCCATAATGTGAACTTATCGTACGTGTTTACCACGATCCCGTAGGAGCGTCGACAATTATTGAGGAGCATTGCAGAAACGTGGAGAAATTCTTGCACGAGAACGCCTATGGCACGAGCTTTGTAGATAATAAACAAAAATCGAAAGCTGCATCGTTTTGTCTACGCTGGCGAAAAAAAAACGTTTTTTTTTTTAAGGAATCGACTATGGGAATTTTTCAGTTGAGATTTTGAGTTTCTTCAGGAATATTAATTTTCGCTGAAAATGGAAATTGAATAATAGCTTTGTATCAATTATAAATAATTTTTTAAGAATAACGAGCTTTTTGTGGTTACTTTGAATTAAAAAATAATAGGTAGGGAATTCATAATTCCGTATCGATTGTAAAAAATAATTATTTTTCAAAATAAAAAATAAGAGTTTTGTACTCTTACCATTCAATTCCCTCTTAAGTGGCAATGTTCTTCGGAAATCTCGAAAAACAATAAAAATGTTAAATGGCGAAATCGTATTTTTACAAATTCAATTTCCCACTCTGAATACGTAGATGTAAGCCCCCCAGCATCTTCATTGTTTTCACTTCAATCTCTGGGTCTTCGCGATCTCCCGACGTTTCTCTCGAAACAAAACGTTTACAGGCCAGGCTCTCGTTTCACCGAGTAAATTTGCCCCAACGATCCTCTCGTTTCTTTCCCTTCCGGTGAAAGAGAAAACTTTTGTTTAACAGTGTGGCTGGATAGATCAATTTATCTGAAGGAAAAGTATAACGTTGGAGCTCGAAGAGGTCCAACGATATATATATATAAGACCAACGCGAAATATTGGAAAGGACAACTTACCACCCCTCCTAAAATGGATCACGCTGCGTTGTGAAATTTCATTTATTAATTTCCTCCCGAAGTCCTGAACGTAAACTTTCCCTACTTCTTCGATAAACCAACCCCTCGTTATCTTCCTTCTATAAGGAAAACGATACAGTTAAGGATACGTATGAATAAAATAATTTATATGAATCTATCAACTTCAATGTTTGTTCAAAATGATTTATATTTATCAATGATTCAACGAAAAATATATTAAAGTTTGTTCGAGTTTGTTTTGGCACCCGTACAGACAAAGTTTGAATTTCTTTTGGCATCCAAACTGATTTAAGTTTGTTTCGGCATCCAAAGTAAGGATGTTTCGGTTTGCTTTGGCACCGAAACTGACAAAGTTTCAGTTTGTTTTGGCGTCTTTGTGTCTAGGTTAGTTTTAGTTTCTTTCAACCCAAACAAACCCAAATGAAGTTAAAAATATGTTCCAATGCACCGTTAACTAGCTACTGTTCCATCTTGCCCCCAATACTCGTCTTTCCTCAACTACCCCTAAATCTTGCTCTCTTTCTCGTTTTTCGCTTCTCCACCATCGCCACAGAATTTCATCCTATCCTTCTCGTTTCATCCCTCATATATTTCTTCAGTTACCGGAGTTTGGATCATAGCTCCAGCTCCTCTTGAATTCCGAATATATACGCATAGTTATCGCGTCGGGGATTGGAGAAGTGTGAGTGGCCAAGCAACCGAGCGGAGCCAGAAGCTTCATCTCCCTGCCCCCCTCCTCCCCTCCACTCCGTTCATCCCTCTTAACGTCCAAAGGGTGACGGACCCGGCGAAACCAACCGCAAACTAATTACGACCCGGGGCGCCTGCCGAGAGTGCACCACCATGAGAAGAGTAGGCAGGAGGAGATGGAACAAGGAGGATGGAAGGAAAGAGTCTTCCAGAGAGGAAAAAGAAAAAAAAACGTTTCGTGGTGGGTGCGAGAGTTCGAGATTCAAAGAGGGATAGCTACGCGGAGGCCACACGGATTGCTGAAAAATGAGAAGCAAAAGGGAGAAGGGGCAAGAAGGAAAATTGATAAGTGGTTGCACGCAGGTGGAACAGGGGGAGGGGGGGGGGGGTGGCATCAAAACGAGACGTGGTTGGACGGAACGAAATAATGAGAAGCGAAAGAAGCCTTTGGAGGAAGGGGTTTGATATTAAAAAGAGATAAAGTGAGGATGTGCTATCGATTGTCGAACCTAGGACACGGGAGGCTGAAGAAATCTCTGAAAGTATACCTCTTCGCAACGAAAAAAATCTTCAAATGAATTCCAAAAATGTCCAGTACAACTTTGTAGAACTTTTATACTAAAATAAATTAGGGGTTTTTCATCGTCTTTTGATTTTTGAAAAACCTTTGGGTAAAAGACAAGCTGGTTCGAGAAAATTCCAATTAACGGTTCCGGTTAACAGGTTGTACCTTCTAAAATACTGGAAAAATGGTAATATCCTTTCACCCACTTGGTTCCAATTACTTCGAGGATGCGACGTATTCGAAAACAAAGAATCAAATTTTTTATCGTCACGACTGGTAACCTCTCGTTGCACTTCCGGTAACATTAACACTAAGATCTAATGGTTAAGTGGTCACCGCTCCTATTAGTGGTCAACTACAATCTTAAACTTGATTGCGACGGTAACTATAAGCATGTTGCTTAAAGTTACTTTTAGGTATACTCTGATCCATATTTACTCGGACCGCCTTCAGGCATGTATATTCAATACGAGTAGTTTGCATGTATTTGGACATGGAGACATGCCGTGCCACGTTTTTTTGCATCCCCTATTGCCATCACTTTGTCCTTTGCGTTGTTTGCTCGCACTCCAAGACTCGATAGACCTCTCTCTCTCTGTCTCTTCCCCTTAAGCTCTTGCCTCTATTGACCGTCCTCAAGTGGTTACGTGAAAGTTACGAAACAGCACTGGGAATACTTCAGGCTGCAAGAAACACGAAGACAAATAACCGTCGCTTTCGTCCCTTCGTCGTACGAGTGGACGACGTCTTGAATGCCCTCTTGTCAACGGCTTCCAATATGCAGCAAACGCGCAGTTGATGTGTTATTCAATCGACACTATTTCCAGCACGTTTTGTATTCACTTGCACTTCATTACGTCTACGTACTTCAATCCAGCGACAATCTGGTGACCGCTTTCGTGACACGTACCAAGGGGAAACATGTTTCGAGGTAATCCATTGTGCACTTACCTTTGGATGAAAAAAAACGTTTAGACTAGTTCAAGGTCCGTTTATTGAAAAGTTTGCTGCATTGAGAGAACTTGGAAAGTGGCCTTTGACAGTTTTAAGAATCTTCTCGAAACTTTCGTTTCGTATAAACCGCGTGCAGTCATTGAGAACGAAAACCGTGACAGCGAGTTATATGTTTCTTTTGTCGGCCCGCGATAACAGCGCTCCCAGTCGATAAATATTTGTAAAAAAAAATGTACATATACCTGAAAGTTTGTACTTTCGAATAAAAAAAAGTTGGGTAAAATCGGATACATAGTTTTCGAGAAAATAATTCCCAAAGTTCAGCTCTTTGATATAATTGAAATATGGGGAAGATGAAGAACCGTTTCTTGATCGTACGTCTAATTAATAATCGACCAGTCATAACTGTATTTCCCGTGCATGGAAAACGGAAGCCTTCACTTCCTGACTGTGCCATCCCCGCGTCATTTTATCCGGTCTCGTTCGAGCTCTTAATTAAACCATTCCAGCTGAAAATTTGAAGGAAAAAAGAGAAAAAGAGAGGAAATGCAATCTGCGATTCTATCGGAACATCGAATGAATAACGGTGCTCCGGGTCTTCTATTAGTGACGTTTACCATAAAACAAAACAAGACAACCCATAAAATCATACGTTTTCGAACGACCCTCTTGTTTTTCGTAGTTTACTCAACATAAATACAACATGTAGGCGAGACGAACGGATATACAAAAAACATGAGTACCATTATTGGCTACGTTCCAGCGAGCTTTCCCTTCAATATTAATTCGGCCCGATAAAACAAACACCGTTAATTTCATTTTCTCGAATGGCCGATCGGTTCGTTCGATCCTCCGATGTCTCTGTTGCGTCAGGAGTCGAGCTCGAAGAATAGAAATCCCCCGAAATCGTTATAACGAAAGTTGGAAAAAAATGGGAGTCAAGAGGGTTGGTAGGGGGTTGATATTGGGGGGTTGAAACAGACCAAAGAAGCCTCCAAGGGTAGAGAAAAAATTTCGACTTTCTCGGAGAATCCTTGCCATGACGGTTAATTTATTTTCTAGCTTCGAGAGGAAAGCTAGCATAAGCAAAAAGGGAGAAAGCGAACAAGCCGCCAGGGGGAGAAAAGGAGTGAAGAATATATACATACGTGGTATCTTTTGTGGTATGTACGTGCACCAAAAAGCCCAGAGATACGTGAACGTGGCACAAAGAAGGGAGAGGAAAAAATGAAGGCGCCCTTACTAGGGTGATTCAAAAAGAATTGCATTTTTTTTTACTTTCAGATTCCCCTAGTCAGTAATTGCAGTATGGCGAAATAAAACGTCTAGACAAATATGAAATCTTAATTTTAATATTTATAACATTGAATATATCTTATCAATAATAATTGATGAGAATGAAAACGAATAATAAAAATAGCAAAGGGTAGTCAAAGTTTTCCCAATGTTATCAGTATGGGAAAGAGAAAATCGCTACAAGAGACTTCTGATTATTAATATCATCTGGTCATATGTTATCAGACTTCTTATCTCACCTCACTGAAATTAATGACTAGAACAATTTGAGGTAAGAAACGGTGAGGATTTTTTTTGAATCACCCTAGTGTATAAGGGTAGACTGTCGCAAGAGACCTGAAGATACGAGTGGCATGAAACAGACGTTATTGTATACGTACGTACACAGGGATGAGAATACAAGGATTCCTACGAGGAGAAGAGAAAAATGAGTTTTCGTAGAGTGTCAGGACTTTTGTGCTCTCGACCAGTTACAGAATCGTAGCAAAAGTTTTGCCTCTCTTCTCTCATTCTTGCTCTTTTGTTCCTGGTGGTGGGTAGTAGCCTGGTGAAACATGGAGTAGACGAGAAATGTGACGAGCCAACGAGCATTATCTTACTCTATCTTTTTTTTTTTCACTCTCTTCACGTCTCTCTTTGTCTCCGGCTCTTTTTGGCTTGACCATTCTCCAGAGGATTTTCCCAGTGTACACTTTTTGATAAGCATTATCATCTAAAAACTTGTCTTGGACGTATCATACGTATGGTGTGGTGATAACTCAGATTGAACTTTTTACGTTTCGAGAATACGTGCTTAAACTTATTTTTTTGCAGCAATTGATATTGTTACTGACAAAAAATGGAAAATGGCGTTCACGAATTTGTCATGGCAAATTGGAAAACAATGGCAACTGTAAAAAAAAAAATTATTTTTTAACGTCTCATTAATCGAAATATTTTCATTTTCATTTGCTTCGAGAGAAAAATAAAAACCTGTCCAGTTTATTGTGTAAAAAAAGAATCATATACTGATAAAAACCTGAGGAGAAAAAAATCTCAAAATTTCTATTTCATGAAAAATATCAAATTCCTTGTCAACTCGTACAATAATTGATAAATTAATTGTTGAACTATTTTCATTGAGATAGTGAAGAAGCAACGAGAGTGCATACAATAGACGAAGATTCTACCAATTAATACGAAGCCTGATATTCACGTATCTAAAAGTTCCAATAAAATCAAGATTTTCCGATAATGGGAAAAGTGAGAAACACGAAAAAAAAAGTTGCCAAAAAAGAACATCAACGTGGAATTTTGAGAGAGGGTGATCGAGAGACGAGGCGTAAGTGGGAGAGAAAACTCACGACCGTAATGAATAATTGGCCAGTGTAGGAGCACATTGATGGGAATATACGCGGTGCGAATTGGTCGGGGTCGCGTCGGAATACTGCTGGCCCAATTTCTCGAAAACGATCGATGAGGAATGGGAGTGCTTGAATGGGTCAATATATCTATGAATATGTGGCATAGAGGGAGAGGTTTTAAAGAGTTATATATATATATATATATACCAATATCTATATATATACATATGTATGTTGACACATATGATAATTCTTGTTACAAGAGAACGGTTTTAACAATAGTAACTACTGGATATATCATTTAATTGTAAAAAATGTGTAAGTTCAATATAAAAAATTCGAATACTTTGTAACAAAAGTATACAGGAGGCAAAAAATCAAAAAAACCGAAATTGCTTGCAATCTCTAGCTTAGGAATCTTGTAGCTAAATGTTTTTTCGAGCCCCAGGCTCTGTGCTACTTGTGACTACTTATTGGCATGAAAAAAAAACTTTTTTTTTTCTCATCTTAATATTGATTTGAAAAAGAACAAAAATATGACACTTTTCGCCAGTTTGGAAAATCCAGTGACACTAAAAAAATCGCAGAAAAATCTTTGAAGAAAATTCATTTTTTTTTAAATTTAAATTCAAACAGAAGATATATGTTTCTACCACTACACAAAGTGGAGACGCGATTTTCTTTAGGTTTCTCGTTGTACGTTGATTGGAATACGCTAGGCGGAAATGTATTTTCCTGCAGCGTTCGCTTATTTCCCTTTATTAAATTTTCTGCGTTCCTCACATTTTCTATCATTACCTATGGAAATATTTCATACCGGTGAGTGAATTGTGTATAATTTTATGAACATGAAGAATTCGATAGTATTTTATTATCGTCTGAGAGAGATAACCGACGGAGCTTTTGTATTTAAAAAATCATAACTTTAAAAAATTTTCGTATCGCCAACTAAAATTTGACTGGAAAAAATGTTTGATTATGAAGGGTTAATAAAATTTACTAAAAATCTGTTAATTATCTACCTTCCTGATTTTCCATTGAAATTAATTTATTAAAAATTCTTTCGATTAAATTTATTCAGTGGAATTTATGTTTATTAATGAACGGTAGTTTATTAATGAGGATCCAAGCATTTTTCATCGTAAATATATGTTAGCGGTTTTAAAAAATATTCATAATTAATATTTACATGTTAATTACGTAATAAGTGTACTGAAGTATTATATCGATCTGAAAAACACTGTGCCAGCATAAAAACGTGCGTGGCCACGTGTATGCTGCCATAATAATTTTTTTTTGTAAATACCTTGCGATAATTTTTTTTTCGTAAATTCTACACGATAATTTTTTCTGGAAAACGTCATGATTTGGTATTTTGTTTTTGTAAATGCTATATAATAATTTCTTTGAGTAAATATCATACGATAATTTGTTATTGGTAAATACCGTCCGATAATTTTTGTTGTTAAATGTTGTTCCGTGACACGGTGCTTAACATTAATCACTGGTAAGAATCGTAAAGCTTCGAACTCGAGCTCTATTGGATACGAGCAAGATCGTGAATGTGTCGAGTGTCGTTCCACCCCGTGGAACGCCGAGTATCACGTGAATCGTAGTGAGCGTTTTTCTTATCATCCAGTTGGACGAAATGACTATAGTCGATCGTTATCTAAATCCCCCCCACCCCCGCAACCCCCTCTGACAGGTTGAACATGAAAGATGGGGTGCTCCGACAAACGAGAGTAGAGATAATGGAAAACGAAAAAAAAGGACGAACCAGTGATTTTCGAGATAAAATACCAATGTTTCGGTTAAATACAAATAAAAGGTCACGCTAGCTCGAGGGGTTGGGCTACCGTGATGAAAATCGGGCTTATTTACAAAAAAAAAATAAACGTTATTTTCATTTGCTACCGGTGAAAAATGACCTCGAATTGATAAAAGTAAAGAAACATTAATAATAAGTTTTGTTGCATTCCAATAATACTAACTTCAAGATCGTCGATTGTTTAAAAATGTTCACTGGATTGAAATTTTGTGAATTCATAATTTCATATCGGTAGATAAATTACGGAACGTTTATGGTACATTGGTACCCGATATTTCATATTCTCTTCAACCAATTCGTGCGTGGGCATTTATGAATGGTAATAATGGGCAAATAAATTTCGTGACTCGAAATTAATGTTTTGTCACGATGTTAAATATATTTATATTATATTATGTATATTATAGATTATTATATATTACATTGTATTTATTATACATGATAATAAATAGAACGTAATATATATGAATTATAAATAGAAATATATTTACAATTTATAAATAGAACGTTAAATTTATTATAAGTTATTAATAAATAATAATATTCTTTTATCGTATGGAAATTTCTTAAAACTTATCAACGATATCTCAAGCGAGAAAAATATTATTTTATGGTGTATTTCGAGACTGTAAACATTTTTATGGTACAGTCCACCGTTTCTTCCATGATTTTACTATTTTATTCGTGTATACTGACATATAATTGCCTATACGGTTGTCCAAATTTCCTATGGTGTACGTGTGTACTAAAGCTCTAGGTTGATTATACCCTAGGGTATTCGTAATAAACTTAACTCTCAGCAATAAACCGTGCCAGTGTGCGCTGGCCCTCTTTGTGCCTCGCAGGTAACACAAGTGAAATTTTCGTTGTACAGATCCCTAGTTATTCGCATCGATCTGTCTCTTTATCGTCGTGTCCAGCGGGAATAAATAATTCGTCGAATTATAGCTTTGACGTATCGCTTTGCCTCGTATTAATCGAATTAATTTTTCAAATATTTTCTCATTTGGAAAAAAAAATGGTGAAAGGGCTTTTAAAATCAAATTTTGATATCGTTGGTTCATAATTAACTTGTGATGCGACTTTTTTTTCGTCAGCAGGAACTGGGACGGATGATGAGAATTTTTGAAAATGTTATCGAACATCGATTTCAACGAATGTGTTTTATGTATAAAAGTTCCTTTCCAAAATTTCGATGTATCGTTCTTGGAAACTGTTGAACAAATTTTCTCGTTCAGTCAGAGCGATTTTGTTTATCCTTGGAGAGGCTCGGGCTATTTGCAAATAATTAAACAAATGAATTGAATAAATTACAAATTGGATATATAAAAAATCTTAAAATAGGATAAAGAAATTATAAACATTTTGACGTTTTCATCTCGAAAGTTCATTTCAAAAAGTTCGGTGTATGGTCTTTCGGAAGTAACAAAAAAGGACTTTTTCACCCATTTAAATCGATAATTTTTTTTCACGAGAGAAATTTAAATAAATAATGAAATATTGCAAGAAAATGAAATAAAATTGCGGAATTTTTGTCCATTCGTACAATTTCGTGCAGTTTTCCATGAAACTCTATCAAGCTTCTTTCACAATAAACAAAATACTCATTTGTCTATTAAGTACAAAGCTTCTTCCTTATCGCAAAAAAGCACGCTTCGCGTAATTACTCTTTCAAGGACGGTAAAATCGAGTCTGTGCAATGGGCGCGGCCGTTTGTTTTTTGTCACTGCAATAAATATGATTATTAACGTATCAGTGACACGCGAACGAGCATTGAACACAGACGCGAACGGGCCAAAACTTATACCGTACATTTACCGGGACTCTTATCTTCGAACGTTCGTCTAGTGTGCAAATGTGCCATCGAGTTACTCCAAAATATCCATATAACGTATATAACGATACACACACACACACAGTCATCGAAAACCAAACGGATGTAACTCGAGCCAACCCTTTTTCATTTCTTCTTTTTCTACAACTGTTTTTTTGCACTTTTTTCGACATTGCCCTTTCAGCCATTTAAACGAAAGTCTACCGACAATTTTCTAAAAATCAGGGGTTTTTTTACTTGCTCGATTTTTTCAAAATGAAACAGTTAAGAAATAATTAAACCAAATGTAAAGCCAAATAGAAAAATGGAATAATCGTTGAACCTTAATTCTTTTTTCTTGACGAGATTCGTTTAACGAAGTTTAAACGTTCCATCGTGGACACCCGGTACAGCCGAGTATTCATCGCGACGATTAGTCAGGTGCTATATCTACCGGTTGGCAACCGAGTCTGCTGGAGAGAGAGAAAGGGAGGTCGAAGTAGTAACAGTCCGTTATAAGACTGGCCGAGTTTAGTGCCTGCACAGGAGCGCCCAAAACTTCGTACAACTTAACACACACGCAACTCTTTCCCACCTTAGTCCAGCCATTTCGTTCTCACCCGTTGCCCCTCTTCCACAAACCTTCCCTCGATTCCTCCTCTCAGCCTATCTTCTTTCGATTATTGTCTGACCCTTTCCAAAATAACCATTGGGACTCGCGATAACAAGCCACACACTCATGAAAGAGCCAATAGCTCCGATGTGTCACGTCCAAAAGATTAAAGATTAATCGGCCAGTTGGCAGGACACTGACAGCCGTTAGGGCTTTAGCAATCAGGCTGGTGAGGCGTGAACGGAAAAGCTGAAAGCTATCGCGAAAAAATGAAAAGCAGGGAAAGCTTTTGCAAGGATAAAAAAACATAAGACATGTTTTTTTGTGTGAATATGATGTTAGAGAAGAGTGATTGAAAGGGTTATAAAAATGAGGATTTAATATTCCTGTAGGGTTAGGGGTTTAATGTTGTGACATTCATAGCGGAATTTTTATTTGAATGAGATGATCACTTTTTGGAAAGTAAAGATTTTGGAACTTTCGGATTGTGGAATGTGACCATGTTGATAGATGTTGTGATAGATAAAAATATTAAAGTTGTCGTTGTGGAAGAAAATACGTATTTGATTTTTAAAGTTAATTAATTTGATATTGAATTTTTGAAAAAAATTGCTTGGACATTGATAACATTAGTTTTGTGATTTATTTTCACTTGATACTTTTTCGCCCTTCATCATCGCCAGTCGAACAAATACGAAAAAATATATGTAAAACTATTATCACAAAAATCTAAAAGCTACATATCGTAAATTTTTTTTCGAAATATTAAAGAGTGCCCATCCGAAAAATAAAAAGAAATTTTGAAAAAATTCAACTTGAGAGCAATCGCGTAAGCAGACAAGACGTTTGCATGCGACAAAGAAGTGACTTTTGGACGAGCATAGAAATCGTAGTTTGGGTCGACATTCGCGTTCGCACTTCACGTGAAATACCCCGTATGAATAATATAGCAAAGGGCCGCAACTGCAAAGGCAGTTTCCTGGCCTCGCGTGGAACTCTCTCGTTCGAGGGAATTTTTGTTGGAGAGATTTTCTCGAACCGAATGCAGAAGCGTTACGGAACGCCGGATACACCTGGGACAAGCCCAGCAGTGGTAGAAACAGGGGTGCTTTTCGTACTGTTGAAACACACGAGCCCTCACGAGTACCTACAAAGTGTGAATGCAAGTATCAACCAACACAATCAGCCTCGCAGTGTACTCTGTTAATTCCATCCCCTCCACTCCCCTTTCCCCTTCGCCCTCCTCTTTCTCTGAATCAGATACAACTCTGAACTACGTACGTGGAGGTTGGTATTCTGCTCTGACTTCATATACTAACGAGGGTACTTGCCCTCTGCGACATATGTACATACATGGTGTACTCGTGTCTGACCAATTTCTGGTCGCTACTACTGCCACATCTACTTCAGTCAACGTTCCCTCTCTACTGTCTCCTCCAACGAAATATTATGGAGGATGTGCTACACCGGAATCGTTAGAATTCCCTTGTTATATATGGCAGTTTGTTTGACACCAAGATTTTCCACGTTACGTCAACGTTTTATCACTTAGGACTGCCCTGACCACTGGAAATACCTTAGGAACGATTTTTATTCTACGTAGGAAACCGAAAAATCTGGGACACCAGAATCAAAGCGAGACAAATTCTTCAGCTTCCAAAAGAAGGAACGATTCGTATTCTGCATTTTTTTTTATGTTAGATTTTTTTAAACTCAGGTATTGCGATTGGCTCTAATCAATCTGTGTTTATCCGTTGAAGCAGGCAATACGAATTTGTGTCCAGGGGGAGTAAAAATCTGTTTATAAACCACTTTTATTTCCAAATAGATTATTCGCATAATTTCGTATTCAAATCTATAATTCAAAATTGTCTTAACGAATTTCGAGATTTTAGAGCAGTGCCCAAACTTGATGGATTTTTATTCGACAATTGATCAAAAAGAGGTTATCTAATGTTTTTCGAGGGTTTAGAAACGTTTAGCAAGATTTCGTTGTAGGAAGAGAGGTTGAAGGTATCTGTGGTTCGTTAATTGAGAGCTAGTAGATTCAGACAGCGGATCATGGGCAGATGATATTTGGCCTACATTTCGATTTGGATTGAGCCACTTGGAGAGCCAAGCACGTGTATACTTATATGTAAACATGTCTCGTATATCCAGTAAACTGTGCAGTGCTTCGGGTAGCCTGAAGCAGGAGATAGAGTTCACATTCTGTGAACCATTGTGATTTCAGAGTAGCAGTATCAGTGTCGTGGCCAATTTCCTTCAATAAGAAGCTACGGTATGCCGGATTGGATAGCTTTACATGCCCAGTGAGTCTAGGGATCAATGCTCCATTCGTCTTACTCCTGCTGGTGAAATGACTCTTGGCCAATGATCCTTTGACGTACAGAAGACGAGTATAATGGCCCTACCAGCGACAAAGCCGGAGGAATATGAAATCCTTCTGTGTGCATGCTGCCTATGTCCTTCAATGGTCAAACGGAAAATTTGGAGACGGCGTATATAGAACTGATGGACATTGAGGAAGTCAATTTTTTTGGGTCTTCTTCCGGAAATCCCCCCTCGTTTTGTCAATAAGATTTCGTCTGATCAAGTGACATGGAACGGTTTTCGGACACCCTGTATACTTAATCAGATCTCTCTCTCTCTCTCGCGGCCCTTTGATTTATGAGCTTGGTCCCACACGGCATTGGAATCACAAACGCATCGGGACACTAAATTATCGAATCACGAATGAACTACGAGTTCGATTGTAGCCCCCATAGTTCATTGTTTCCAAATAATAACTTGTTCAACAAGCGCGAACGAAAACCAAACGGTTCAACAAAACCGCCCAATACGGTGCAGTTATCAAAAGAGGCTGCATCGAATATCCGGCAAAATCAAGTAGCATTGCCAAATGTGGACCCACCGTACCTTAACTTTGTCAAACTGACGACTCTCGCTATTAGATTTCCTCAATTATGTGCCAATCTGCGAAAGGCAAACGGGATCTCTGAAAATACCAGTTAATTAGTTTTGGTTTCCCTTTTTTTCAGTTTTGCTAATCTTTTTTGCAGAGATTTAATTTTTTCTTGAAAAACGTTTTTGAAAATTTAGTCAAAGAAGTAGAAAGTTGAGTTTTGTAACTGCGGAGACACGACAAATTTTAAAGCATTTTTTCAAATCCAAAATAATTCAAAAGTACTTTTGATTAATTTTGGTCAAGTATATAAGAGTTTCTCAAATGTATCCATTGTTTTATTATAACCATAGCCCCTAATTTCGTGCGAAGTATCTGTTAAAAAAAAAATTCGTTTGGAAAAAAGGTTCCGTAATAATCGTTAAAACACGTCTCTTCACACAGATCGTTAAACGTAAAAAAAAAAAAATTATAGAGAGGAACAACGATTTTTTTCTCATTTTGTGTACGTTTTTCGCTTTCTTTATAAAATCAGCAAGAGGTCATCGGAAACGCACTTGATAAATTCGACGCGACGACGGATTCTCTTTCCACTCGTTTTCTCCTTTATACCGAAACGAAGAGGAAATTGCCTCGACGTAATTACCGTACGGGACGACGACGTATTGCCACCGTATATAAGTCGGCCAGGGATTTACGATCGAACGAGAGGAGAGGATAAAAAAAAACAGGAGAGAGATAGAGAGAGGGGTTAGCCCCTTAAGATGGTAGATATACGGAAATATACGTGTATAGGATACGCATTGGTGGTAGAAAGAGCTGAAGAGGGATCAGGAAAGACAGACCTCGAGGGAAAGGGAGGAAAGGGCTGTAAGGGTTTCGCCATTTTTCCCAGGGGCTAACCGCTCTTTCCTCGAGTCTATTAAGAAGTTTTTATGGGAAAATTCTCCGTCTCGGTTTCCTAGCCTCACGTGTCCCTCTTGGAAAAAGTCTCTCCCAAACCGAAAATGGTCTCGACGGACGTTTCACTCGAACACACGGATACAAGCCTCGAGCTTGAATTCCAGAACGCCCTGATAGCACAATGGACGTGTATTCCTATTGAACCACGAGATCCTACGGGTTGGAAATTTTAGCCAAGTTTCTGCAGACGTGTATCCCCAGAGAGAAATTTTCGTTTTCTTTTCGCTTCTCGACGATGCTGCCTTCGAAAATTGCCAGTTTACCGAAATTGAACGGATGACACGTGACGTGAATACAGTTTACATTCGAGATATGGGTCGATACGTTTCGGCTTCCCGAACTATGACTGATGACCGAGTCGCTAATTATTTGGGTATTAATCAATTACGCTTTATTTTCGTGACGATCGACTTTTTTTTACGGTAGACCGAAGCTCTTCGGCTGAATAATAATAATCTATTTGATCGGTTGGCTCCACATGGAAAAACGTGATTCCCTTCGCTGTCAAACCATGACGGCAAAAGAATAGACAGCGGCTTACGTGGGGTGTGTTCGCGTGTTTTCGCATGGTTACGGCTCGTCGATTTACAGTCTTCCCTCCAGTAGTGACGTAATCGGGTGATCCCGTGTGACGACAGTCAGGATCTATGTCCTCGCGAATAAGGATGGATATAAGTTCACAATGATCGACGGCCCGGAAAAATGGGTGTTCGAGAGTCGAGTTTAGCTTCGAGGGAACACCGGAAGTATCGAATTCACATGTCGGATTGATTCGATTACGAAAAAGTGTCGTGATCGTTTGAGTTGACTGATCATTGTCAACCAGAATGAACGATCAGACAAAAATCGTTACAGCAGTTTTTTGGAGGATTCCCAATCTTTGTTCTTGCTTCTCGATTTCGTGTGGGATTGGTAAGGGTTGGAAGGTGAAATAAGGGAAACTAGGGTTCGATAGAGCTGGTTAGGATGGTTCGAAGCTGATGGAAAGCTTCCCCTCGGAGAGGGTTAGAAGAGAGAGAAGGTTGGAAGAGAAGGGGGGGAAAAGGGGCGAAGCGAAGGGCTGGAAAAGGGTGC
Organism: Ophioninae sp. B BG-2022a; assembly: GCA_030522765.1. Lineage (NCBI taxonomy): Eukaryota > Metazoa > Arthropoda > Insecta > Hymenoptera > Ichneumonidae > Ophioninae sp. B BG-2022a. Next base: position 24,845 of record JAPYZJ010001565.1, read on the forward strand.
TCGTGGGGACGAGTCGGGGGGCCGGGAGGAAAGGGCTTACACATTCTCTCGACGCCGATGGAATTTACGAGGCTCTACAGCTCGATAGAAGCAAGCAGCCGGGTGCACAACCTCTGTACAGAAGATTTCTCTCCTATCGCGAGCACACGAGTGCCGAGAGAAGTTCGCCGAGGCGTGCCACGAGAGAAGGGAATAGGTATAGGGCGTCGGAGTACCGACTCCACCTTACGTTCCCGTACTATCACACTAGCGTGAAAGCTCGTTCCGAACATCCGTGCTGTCGCGTTCGAGCTTAACCCAACCGTGTATACACGCGTTTGTCTCTTGTCCTACGTGGACCCTTCGCTGAGGCCCTCAAGGCCCAAATAACTACCAACTTCTGCCTTTGAATCAGCTTTCAATCATATCCGGCTTGCATTCGTCACCAGCCACACCTGTCGTTTCTCTGCGAATGAGAATTTCAGTGACGACCCTTTAACCCTTCCGAAGAAACAACGAGTAGGTTGTATTCCGCAACGACTGCTTTTTTTTTTAATTTCCCAGTCATCGTATCGATCGGCAAAAAGATTGTCCGAAGTGGGGGAATTTTCAGATTTTTCAGTTCTAGATCACATCGTACATGTTTAGCCTTAAAAAAAGGGAATTTAGTATTGAATGAACATTTATTAATGTTCATTTGCCACTTTCAGTAATAATCGAGGTGAGTTTTTGTCAGACTGCACCGTCTCTTCCAACTGTCCAACAAAAAATGTATCAATTTTTCATTTTAATTAGTACCTTCAGATTATCTCGTTATTATTATTGATAACCCAAACGAACTCATTGTATATTGTGTTTTCCAATTATTGCTGATTAACTCAATGTTAAAACAAACGTTTCACTATTTTATTAATTAACTTATTTCCTTTTATTATTTACCAAGTCAACTTATTTCATTTAACTATTTTATAAGTTAACTGAAACGAGTCATCGTGTTGGATCGATTTGTTTACATCTACTAAATTATTAAGTGAAAAGTTCGAAAATAAGTAACGTATTATTTTCCTATCAAGAGTAATAAATACTCAAATTTTCAAGACTTTTTATCGATTTTTTAATGTTCATCCGATGATACATTGAAGGACCATCGTTTTATGGGCCTCGGAAGTCTGGGTCGTTTGGACTCCAACAGCTGTGTGAGAGTGGGCGACATATGAATATCCACGATCTTGACATGGGGTATCCAGCAATGTATGCCTACCTCAATCAACCGGTACACGCTGTACACGTTCAGGAGAGGATGTTATTCCTAACGTGTAACACCGCTCTATGCAAAAACCTACATGTCGTACAGGCTCGTTCAGAATTGGCACTTCACAGAAGTATCACGAATATTTTGTTAACATGTATCTTTTTCGATGTTGACGCATTTTGCACTTTCGGCAAAAACTCGTGCATATTCATAATCAGCGGAAAATTTCCGATCAAATACACCCTTTTAAGAGTCTAAAAAACGAAAAAAAAATTTTTCGACTTCCCTGGCCACTTTTCCAGAATCTCAGAAATCACGATATTTCAAAAGGTCGTAGAGTAGGCTTCTTCTATGCGATGGAGATTTATTTGGTGTGTTTG
>JAPYZJ010001566.1:0-32318 GCA_030522765.1 Ophioninae sp. B BG-2022a
GAAAGTCCACTTGAAAAACCGCAAAAAAAGAGGCAAAGGGGTATGTATGGAAAAATTTGCAAAAATCGATGGTCCAACTTTGAAATTCTGCCAAAAATCTAAAATTCATCGGATTTGAATTTAAAAAAAAGCATTTCGAAGAGAAAATCGTAACGAAGAGATTGAGCACAAAGTGGAGTGCCAAATCCTAAAGGAAAAAAAGTTATCGATGATTTAGTGAAAAAACTTTTTTCCCTTTTATTGGTCCATTTCGATGTAATTTGATCCCCTGAGCACAAATCTTCCATTCATTCCCCCCAAAACCCAATATTTTCATGAAAAAATCGTAAAAAACATCTAAAAACACGAATTTCACCCCCAATTTCACGCATGGCATTCCGTCGTGACACCCTGTATATCTTATATTGACGATTCGTAAAAAAAAGCCGATTACTCAAAGTGGTGGGGGTAACTTGACGGTCCTCCGAAACAGCTAGTCTCTCGTGACGCCGCCAGGCGGCAGTTTAGGTCGCAGAATACTTGTCTTCAAGCCGCCCATAAGAACTGTCCTTCTATGTACGTCTGTCTTCGTTGCTCCAGGGCAGAATATTTTTTCATGTGTGGCTGCGTTATCGAACTCGATATCAAACGAGAGCGATCTTTTTTTATCGATTATCGAATATGTCTGGAAAGTCGATACGAACTTGTATTTTATTGAGGGCTGCGCCGACAACTTCGCCGGTCGTAACATCGATGGCAACGACACTAACGCCATCATTGACAGCGTCGAAACACAATTTCTCGAGTTCCTCAGTTGCCCCCGGCTCCGAGAGAAGATCGACCCCTATACTAACGTTTTCGTCGGTGAAAAATGCCTCTCTTATAACCGTAAGTGCACCTTCCAGAGTTTCTTCCGTCAGTGACTCGAATTCGATGTTACCGTCGTCCGTGGAGCCCCACGGCCGATAAGAAGGCATTCTCTTCCGTTGACTAGACAAAACATGTTTACATCTGAAGAAGTCCCGTTAATTAAAGGTCTATGAGAACATTTTTATTTTTTCCCGAAAACCGACACTTTCAGAAATCATCGGCTAGTTACAATTCAGCTGTTTCTCTCGCCCTTATAACCGTTCGATCGGTGCGACGCTTGCTCTTGAGAAATTTTCGATCCGTCTCAAAGGTTGTCAATTCAACGTGCCCTATTTGTCATTTTCGGAGAATATTCCCTTCTGACTTACACTACGCGTCAATGCCCGCTTCTCCTGTGTGAACTTGTGAACATTCAGCCGCGTGAAATTGGCGATTCAACTATGACTCTTTATCTTTGCTTTTGTGTTAATCGTTTTTTCGTCGTTTCTAGTTGTTTATGAAAATAATAGAAACTTTTCAAAAATCATTCGTGGCTTGAGAAATGAGAGATGTAAATTATCGTCAGTAATTCGACTTTGATAATTCAGTGACAGTTGAGTGTGATTAGAAAATATACTTTTTTCATTAATTAAATATCAACTTAACATCGTCTGGTGAAATTTCGCTCAATTCTACAGAGTCTTGGAAATCCGTGGAACCTATTATCGTGTTTTGCCCTACCAGCCATGATGGGGTGTCCTTTTCAATTAACAGAAACAATACGAGCTGAGAGTTATCGATAAGTAATCTCATCTTTGTCGTTAATTAGAGCGGATGATCCAGTTATACCGTCAAGCGTTTGTCAAAGGCAGGTTTTTGGTCAAATCGACTTCCATCTGGGAAATGTATAATCAGCGAACGATATGGTATCGACAAGTATATCGGAAACTCGTTTAGACAGCTAGATTAAAGTTGGTCTCTCTCTCATAATAGTATTTAGGCCAAGAATACCACATTTTTCGATTTCAATTAAAACAAACCGAGCTCGATTTTATTCAACGTAAAATTATTTCTTGGTAACGAATTGTCCAGACGAAACGATAACTTACCGATAGTTCCGTTGGTAATTTACCAATGATTATGAATTTCCTATTTTTTCCATAAGATCACAAATAACTAAAACCGAAACGTCAAAGTCGAGTTGGTAACTTACCGATAACTTTCAACTCTCATTTTTCTAGTAAAAAAAATCTCGGAATCGTTAAATTCTTCTTTCAATTAACCACGCACAACGGTCGAATAATTAACGTCGAAAAAAAACAGTTAACAGTCAAAGTTGAATAGCCAAATTCACACAATTGCAGCGAATAATATTTTCAGCGCTCGTACGTTGAAAGATGTCACCGCGTGTCAGTTCCGTCGCGATGATCGTAGTACAACGGGTTTGCCGAACGTACGCGCGAGGTCGTACGTGTCGCGTGCCGAAAGATTTTATAGAATTTTCATCGAACGCGTGGAAATTTGAGAGAAAATCACATTTGCCACGTAGAATTGATTTCGTTCGATAAATCCATAAAATTCGAGGTTAAACATAGTTCGGGGCCTCGCTGACGATTCGGATATACGTACATTCGAGTATTCGATCGAAAGCAGGAGAACGATCGTATCGCGGACTCGCCAATGAGAAGTGAACGTACCTCATATTGTTTTTGACTTCGAAACGCGATACTTGACTCAGCCACGAGTTTCCAATGACTGAATATCGAAGTTATAACGCGAGCGGTGGTCTTATCGATGAACAAACCTCGCAAGGCCTTCCGTGGCGCGCAGTTGACGCGTAGTGGGAGAAACAAACGAGAAAGAACGTTCGGGCATCGCGAGGGCAAATAACGCGATAATGTGCAACAGCGTTGCGGGTGCAGAGTGAGCGACTCCGTTTTCTGACGGTTTCTTGCTGGGATTATCCTTCGTATCGACTTACGTCTCGCCGAGAAAAAAAACAACATTATGATAATTCGGTGACGAAAAAAAAGAGTGCGTTTCGGTCCGAATCTTTTTTTCCCGTTTTCGGAGTTTCAAGGTCGCGAGTCAACGATGAGTCGCGAAATGATCGTATCGTTTTGCTCGTGACATAATGGGTGATAAAAGTACACGCGGAGGGCGCTCAAAAAGGCGAAAGACACGATACTTTTCGGGAGTTATTTTGATTATCGGGCACAGCGTGGTCGATGTTGGAACATCAAACGGGATTTCGATTCTGGCGCTAACACGTATGAAACTCGTATATTTGCAATATTCGGTCTCGCGAATATTGTTTTCGGTCTTCACGTGCGCAACTTTAAACGAGCGGTAATCAGATTACCGCGAGAATCATTGTAATAACAATAAAAGCATTGTAGAGTCACATTTGTAAACAAACGGGCACGACGGGCCCCGAGCTCTCGTGTACGATTAAGAGATAAAAATAATCGATTCTCTTAGGTGCGACTTTTGTTTTACGTCATTTTTGTTATCGTTATGCTACAAACATCAGACCTCACATCCCATATATCAAGGTCATGCCCCTGAGAAGTTTCAATCTCTTGCATCGTTTGCGCGGTAAACGACTTGACCGAGTTTCGTGGAAAAAGATTTTTGTTACTTTTTTACATGCGTAAACGTATCTGAAATGGACAATAAAGGCCACGGCTGGTCGTTCCGGACTTAAGAAAAACCAGATGACAGATAAACCCTAGAATAGGCCATTATCCTTTCATTTTTATTTTCATATAATAATTTTCAATTTTATTAAGCTGCAATAATCTATATTTGGAAGAACCTTTTTTTATTCCATAATTTTGCAATCGTAAATTTTTATTCCTCAATATAATATATCTTAAGGGGTTCCTGAAGTTCCAAGTGCCATGAATACATTTTTTCGTCAGTCCGATACTGGCGATAGAAAAATAGACAACTGACGATTTTGATACCTCTTATCTTGGAATGGTAGTTTACCACGTGACACGTGAATACTAACGGAGACACGTTGAATTTTCCGAGATTTTGGAGATAAGCCGAACATTTCGGGAATTTTGGAAATTTTCATTATACATGCTTAAACATTATTGGTGAAAAAGTTCTCTTTCATTCATTCAGGTTATATTGACCATCCACATTTGAATGCCTTTTTCTCGAAATATATTTATCGACAATAATTCGTTAGGGTTCTTCCGCTCACGTTAGCTCGATCTTCATAGAGCACGAGAAACGTACTCCCTGTATTACTGGCCGCTACGACGTCGAGTGCGCTTGCGCAGCTTCCGAGACCTCTCGACACCGAGCGGCGCTGTTTTGGAAGATGCTCTCACGCCCGCGTTTCGCGTGACGAATCTGGCGCACTTATCGCCAGTCTCGCGAGCGGACGAACGCGCGCTGCGACAACGCGCAGTAGCACGTGATTCCGTGGGCAAGGACATCCCCCGTTACGAATAAAAATAAGCGACGGTAAATATAGACAGCGTTTTGTTCGCTCCGTAAAAAAAGATCGAGCGAACCGTGTCACTATAATAAACGCACTTAGTCGACCACTTTTTGTTTTGTTACGCAGGAAGTTACGACGAGCTTTTCGCGAAATACTCGCAAATACGAAATGTCAATGAGCTTGATAGAATTTCGCAACGTTATTTTTTGATCGTCGATTAGGCAAACGTTCTCTGGTGTTTGCACTAAATTTGCGCTAACAATTAGGTTATGTTTTTGACATTCGTGCACACACCAGCAGCAGGAGTTCGGCCGCTGTGATTGGTTAAATATTGTAGCCTATCACCCATTGTCTATTGATTACTGTGCTATTTCTTATTCCTTGTTCCTTATTGCTTATTCTTTGTGTCTTATTCCTTATTTTTTTTCATTGTGCAATGGACATTGTGCAATGGACTCGCGCGCCCTTCGTTAAACGTCAGACTCCGACAGCGCGTGTCAATGTCGCTCCCGATAACGAATGTCCCGCGATAATGAATTCGCCAATAAAAATTCGAAAATCCGATAATGTTACGTAAAAGTCAGGTCGCTTCATAAATTTACTCACCCTTACGGTTCTAAATTGGAGAACAGGACTTTGACACATGAGTACCGTAACGTATTACCAGAATTGTTCGCCTAACGGCTCAAATCGCAATTCGAACCGGCCGCGAATATTACCTGACGAATAAAAAAAAAGCTCTCGAATAAAACGTTTGCGGACTTTCGAGCCGGGGAGGACGGCTGACACTAGTCGCGCCGACGCAATTTTTCATGACCCAGTGCGCCAAGGAGAAAAATACGTGAATCCAGGTCGCTCGTCGGTTCGGCTGTGAATTCCCTTACCAGCGCTTGTGAATGCCGGAAGTCAGACGCTGCGTGTCAACCTTACCTGCAGACTTCGGCAAAGCGGAAACTCTGTTCTCATCCGAGAACACTCTTCGTGACTGAACATCAAGTGACTCAAGGGCATAACGAACATCGACGTAACCTCACAAATTTTCAAAATCCGTTTTCTCGACGCCGATTAAGTTTACGGCGAAAAATCGAGCATCAGTCTTTGTAGAATTCATAGAGACAGAAATAGATGCTTGAATTTTACGATTAAAATGTTTCGTCCTTGGTCTTCGACATGTCCTCAATTGTTTTCTGCCAAATGTTTGTCGTTTTTGTAATTTACACGATACCGAAAATTCGGGATCGAATGTTGCGCGTGTTTGAAAAACGAAAAGTATAAATCACAAATTCAATCAGCATTGGAATAGGTACGTGTTTATTATTTTTAATTCACTTCTATACATGCTATATAGACAACTATATAACATCTGTTGAAAATGAAAGATTGGTCAGAACAAAAGAATTCCGAAAAAAGAAATAATTGTTGGTAACGATTTACGTAAGACACGTGAAATTATTGTTCATGACGAATCAGTAATTCTACTGCGTTTGATGAATTTTCGGTGAGAGCTGATCGGAGTGCCGCGGCTATTTTCGTGTGTAATCTGGTCATTACTATTATATTGGTCGATCACACATCGGAGCGACGCTAGCGGTGAAATTTTGTATCTGAACTTTTAACGACACCGTTCTGATCCTTGGACTCTAGCCATCGTGGATGGAGGGTTAGAAATACGGCCGCGAGACGAAAATACCGTCACTTCCAGTAACACCCGTTGATATTTTGTTGATAACAGGTGATAACTGTATAAACTGAGATATTCGGATTGCATTTCTCTTTTTTATCAAATTGAATATCTTAAACAGTTTTGTGAATCGTATGGTAAACCACAAACGATAAAAAGACATCGAAAATCTAAGATACCTAACTTACCGGTGGTCGAGTCATTAACTACTCATATTTTGAAAGTCCACGCCAGGTGTCACACCGACCTAGCAGCCGTAAGCTGGTGAGAGCTAATTGATTTGCAGGTACTCAAATAGTTCTGAAACGGTTAATTTTTCGGAAAAAAGGAAACCATCCATGTTTGTTATCGGTTTTAATTGGTTTGACAACTCAAAAAAAAAATCGCATCTCCAAGTTCCCGCCAGTGTCTTGTGAAATTGTGTACTTCGAGGTTGAGGATTGTACAGTCGGTAAAAACTTTACCGACCGTAAATTCAAAGTCTACTGCCAGACGGATCGCGTTTTGTATAAACGGAGAAAAAAATATGTTTAACCAAGTAAAAGGTGTTCGTTTGTTTCCGGTAAATCCACTGTTGGAAAAAACACCAAGAGTTCACAAAACAGTTTCCTCTCTCACACTAATAGTCGATTTACGTAAAGCTGTAATTCCGACACTAGGTTCGCTGCGGGAAGGTCGTACCAGTCTATGTATAGCACAATTCGTTGTTGGGAAGCTGATCATGGTTGTCATGGAGACGATTCACTAATCTTTGATATCTCCCATTTCAAACCTGAGTACTCATGGTAAGTTGTCAAATCGTCATTAAAAATGTCCAACCAAAGTTCATGTAATCTGTCAAAGGTTAAGTCAAAGTTCGGAATAATTTCATATTTTTGCAGACTTTAATTTTCTAAACCGATTTTAAAATACTAAAAAAACGTTGCTCGTCTAAAAATCTTTAAATCTTTGTAAACGCTAGGGAGAGGTTATCTCTGTTTATTTATCAAAACTAATACGCTACTGAATATTAACCGTGTATGGTTCGTTCAGACAGAAGCGCCTCTCGTGTGTACATTCAGTCGTATTTTTACAGCGGTGTCAGGTCCCTTCCGTTTTCCCAGCCGGCGACAATAAAGCGCAGGTAGAGTCCGTAAGAAAAGGTTTGGGAACAATGGGATCGAGAGTATCGAAGATTGTTGTTCCGTCGGTCCCATGATGCAACGGGCTTTTTTGTGGCGCGCTAAAGTCTCGCGCGTGCGCTCAAGAGCGCGAAGCGCAAGATGGCCACGTTCATAGCGAAACAAACGCGAGACTCGTGCTGCGTGATCGGGGCGAAGGAAGGGGCCGCGAGAGAGGGAACTATAAAAAGAGGAGGGGAGAGAGAGAGAGAGAGAGATAGAGCGAGAGGGACCCCCCCCGCGCTAGCGTGAATAACAAACGCGCGGTACGTGCGTTTTTCGCTCGGCGTGCGCCGCGTATCTTTTTTTGGCATTTTACAACCACTACACACGTACGAAGACCCACACGTGTGCATTTGACACAAGAATATTGACAATAAGATCGACACTGTACGCGGTTGTGTTTGGAGGACAACGATAATCAAGCATACTTCGAATGTAATAAGAGTGCATTATGTTTCGCACGTCGAGTCTCGTGAGTGCGTTCGGCTTCGGCCGGTGGACGTAGCGCGGCGCGGTTGGTGGGGTGGAGTGAAGGAGAGCGGAGGAAGAAGCGGCCAGGGGTGGCGTGTAACAAAAAAAATTGACGGTGCCCGCGCGTGTTTCACGATCGTCGCGAACCAAGCGGGGTTGAAGGGGACTCGCGAAGTCTCGTTTTTGTGTGTGCGTCACGCGCGCGTGGTGAAGCTCTTAAATCCTCGAGTAAAATCGCGTATACACGTTTTACGTAAAAATATACGTGCGCGAATAACCTGACGAGGAAATTTAATAAATTCGTGGCGAAAGCGCCATGAAAACAGAACGGGGGGCGGCGAAATAACCAAAAAAAAAAGAGAATAATAGCGCTGTTGCTTCGTACGCGTGCTTTGCGACACATCGCGTAGCCCGAGAGAACTTGGCAGTTTAGAGACTGGATTTTTCACTCCTACGGAGACATTCTCTCTCGCCATCCCCCCTCCCTCATCCTCTCTCCCTGCCCTGCTTCCCTTGTGCCTCACTCGCACCGTGATAACAAAAACAGAGAAAGAGAGAGAGAGAGCGAGAGTGTGTACGTACGCCAGGATGTCGTATCCGCGAGACAGCCGGAATCGAGTGCCCCGTTTTCGCCGGCTAGCATAGCTCCGGGGCTGCTAGTCTCGTCTCACGAATCGCCTGGACCACAGCATGAAGGAGATGCTTGGAGGGTGCTGCGTGTGTTCTGATGAGAGGGGTTGGACCGAAAATCCACTCGTCTATTGCGATGGACAGGGTTGCACCGTTGCCGTGCACCAAGGTACGTCTTTCCTTCTTTTTTTTAAATCTTTCTCCCTATCTGTGCTTTCTTTCAATTTCGTCTTCCTGTGTGTTTTTTTCTCTATTTTACCGAGCATTTTTTTTACTCCTCGCCTGCTGTGGTAATTTCCCGAGAAAAACTTACTCGTATTTCGAGTTATCCCGTCTCCCTTTATTCGCTCTTGTTTTCGAAACAACTCTGACGTTTCGGCACGCATAACTTTGACAATCGGCTGAAACAAAAAAACACGACTGTCCCGAGACGCGCGGGCGATTTTTCGTACGATCACTAGTGTCGTGGTTAGGTTAGGCACGCTCGCTCCCGCATTGTTTATCCGCAGTCTCGTGTTTACGTCGCTGGCAGAAATGCGACATTCGCTTCAAAGCACCCAACACTTTTAGTTTTTGCAGAACTTGCCCTTTAGGGGGTTGTGATATGTATCTTTGGTCATGGGCTTGTAACGGTGCCGAGTGCACAATGGAAGTCAGTTTGGCCCGACACCTGTCCGTCAGAGTCACTGCCAAAGACAGCTTTCAACGGCAACACGCCTGCAACGTTCAATGGATCGCTAAACCTCGGCGACTCAGGAATTCCAGTGGAAGAACCGGAAACTCGAGGTTTCCGAAATGGCGGAGAAATAATTATCACTAAAGTTGTTTTCGAGTTGCTTCGGAGAGTAGACATGAACATAGCTCGACCATACATAGGACTGAAACGTATAATGCTGGATGAAGCATCGTGTCTGTGCTTAGCCCTAAAACTGCTCATCTATTGTTTATGTAGTAAACAAAAGTTAGTCGCAACACGCGGTGACCATTATTTATAACTAATTGTGAAATTTCATCGGCTTGTTTTTTAACCCTTTTAACGCCCACCCTTTAATGCAGCTTTCATCTTCATTTTCAGCTTGCTATGGAATCGTCACAGTTCCCACCGGGCCATGGTACTGCAGAAAGTGTGAGTCTCAAGAGAGAAGCGCGCGCGTGGTAAGTTCAATTTTTTAAATCTCAGCTTATAGCACCGAGGTGTTTGTGTCTCTCTCATCATTGATTTAGACTGATAGCTCTTCAGCATAGTTAGGCTTTAGAAATTTAGATTCCATTGAGAGAAGAGGTTGGATATTTAAAAAATTAAAAAATTTAACCTGCTTCTGATAAACCAGAGTTTTCGTGAAAAAAATTCTGTGTCTTGTCTCAAAACTGGAACTGCACCGCTGCACTTTTTTTGTTTTTATAACGGTTCATATTTTTCATCGTGTCAATTAAACTTGGTAGAAGAATTAGGATAAATTCAATACTGCACTCGCTTTAACATTCACTAGGAAGATGAATACGACGTTCAAGTTTGGATCATTGAAATGTAACAGAAATCAATTTACATTTATCTTTCCGGTCGAATTGGTTTGTGAAAATTTACTCTCGTTAGAGGTTTATATCAGTTGGCAAAAAAGGCTTTGGATAATAATAAACTAAAATTTTCTTCGAATCACCCTAATTGGTTTACATATATTTTGCATACGTATACTCAACTATTTTTTTCAAATACATAATTAAAATCTGCAGGGTTAACAGACGAAAAACATTTAATATAAAAATAACAAGAACAAAATGGAGACAAAAACAGAACGTCAGTTGCATGGAAAAATTAAAACCATGAACAATAATAAAGTTATACAGTGTCAATTCAAATAATGAAAATTTATCTTAATATTGTCAAATTATTTCCAATCTCGTTGATTGAAAAAAGTCGTCGTAAGTTGGAAAACAAAGTGGCCAAGCGTTTATACAAATAATTTGATCTTTCCAATTAGAATCCATTTTACCATATTTGTTTATACTTTCAACTTTCCCCTCATGGATTATTTATGCAATAAGACGGACTACATTTTCTGTGATTTGTATGTGTGGTAATAATTTTTTCGAAAGTCACTTCAGTAATGCATTACGATGGAATTATTGAGATGGGTAGATAGTAGAGACGGCAAGATTTGAGATATCATAGTAATCGTGTGGTTGTAATGCGTAATGTTGGAGCAGCGCTGCGAGTTATGTCCAAGCCGAGATGGAGCGCTCAAGCGAACGGATCAAGCGGGCTGGGCCCACGTTGTATGTGCTCTTTACATCCCGGAGGTACGTTTTGGGAACGTCACGACGATGGAACCAATTATATTGCAGCTCATACCGGCAGAGAGGTTCAGCAAGGTGAGTTAAGAAAAAATATATTTTTTTATGTTTTCATCAACCGTTTTCTCACGTCGATACATTTTCCGAATATCGTAAAAAAAAACTGCTGGAAGTACGAAATTGTTTTTGTGTGCTTTTCTACTTATCTGAAAAATATAAAATATACTGTTTTTCATTATTTTCATATTCTCAATGTTCATGTGTATGATCTTGCGGGCTTTGAGGGTTTCATTTCTCTTTTACGTTCATTCAGTACTCGCGGCTCTTAGGAAATGTCTCTAGAGTTTGGTCCCCGATTGCCTTTTATGTGATTTTGTTGTGTATCCCATTTGGACACTTCTATTTTATCGAGTTTGCGTTACCATCGAAGACTTGGTAAAACTGTCTGGCAGTCTCGAGATCTCTCAGCTTTTTATAAGATATTAAATTTCAAGTTTATGGATATTTACGAATTTGTGTCACCAATAATGTTATTTTATGTTGCTAAACAAAAACGTTGAAATATAGAACTTCGATTTATAGACATAAACACTTCTATATTCTGTTAGGTACTATGAAAATTCACTTTTATCTAAACTGCCTCGAATTTTTCACGAAATTTAATATCTAACTACAATTTTTTATGGTTAGCCTTATAGTTACAAGTACAGATTGAAGATATATGAGTGTCTAATTTCTCTATTTTAAAAATTACAAATTTTCAACACGCCAAACGCTTCAGCGATTTTTCCATTTGAAAGAGATTGAAAAAATTGAACGAAAGGAAACTTCAACTAAAAAGTATTGAATAATCCAACAAACCTAAATACTCTAATACCTAACGTATTTATTTTGTACGCAAATAATGGAAGCGTTAAGTACACATTTCGTTGATCCTCTTGTCGTAGTTTTCGATGAGTCGTATACGTAGATCACCAAAATAGAATATTTATATCGGTTTCATTGATTTTCCTTTCAGACGTGTTATATTTGCGAGGAACAAGGAAGAGGAAGTCGCGCGAATGTCGGAGCTTGTATGCAGTGCAACAAAACGGGCTGCAGGCAGCAATTTCACGTTACTTGCGCACAAGCGCTCGGTCTCTTGTGCGAAGAAGCCGGCAATTATCTCGACAATGTCAAATACTGTGGTTATTGTCAACACCATTATTCCAAGTTGGTAAGTTAATCGCGGGGCGATCGCTCGAGGAGTTCAAAAAAGTTTGAGATAAGTTGGTACCGAAGTGCAAAAAAAAAGAAACGTATGTCGTATGTTTCAATGAGTATCCATTGGAGGGGAAATCCGAGGATGTGAAATTCGTGAAATTCCTGAGAAAAAGATCATTTGAAAAGACGCAAGAGAGATCTCTAGGTTGTAACGAAAATAACGGTTGTTGTTACTTTTATTTCAGAAAAAAGGCGGAAATGTGAAAACGATACCACCGTACAAGCCCATCCCGGCGGACAACGGTTCGTCGGACTCGTCGCCGGAGAAGGAAGCGGAAACGCCGCAAAAGTCGACAACGGTGACGACGTTGACCTCGACAGCAACGACAACGACGACAACCGCGTCGTCGGGATCGTCCACAACGACCAAACGAAAAAGTTCGAGTTCGAAATCGGCGACTTCGAGCTCGAAGAGCAAGGCGAACGCGAGTCCGAGTCTCGAGGTGAACGGGATCGCTGAGGATAAAACCGGGAGCGGAAGAAACACGCCAAAAGAGGCTCAGTCGATCGGCGGGGGCTCGAGTAAATTCACGAGTTCGAATTTCGTCGAAACCATCGTTACGCAGTCGGAAAGTGTTTTCGGGAATGAGGGGAGTGGCGGTATCGTCGCCCCTTCGGCCTCGATCGTACCACCGACCAACGCCAAGACAATTACCTCTTCCACCCCTTCGACCAATCCAAATTTCAGTCACAAAATCAGCAACCAAACGAAATCGAGTAATTCAAGCTCTTCGAACAAATCTTCGGGTCATACCGGGAAAAAACGTAAGACCGGTGCTCGCACGCCGACCGTCATCGCCAATGACAATTCCAATCATTCGGCCAGTTCAGAGGCCAGCGGTTCCGTCGTTATCGCTGTCAGCTCCATCGTTCAACCACAGCAGACGGTTACCAGCAATAGCGTTCAACCAACCATTACCGAAGCTACGAGCCTCAGTACCATCACGGAACCGGAAAAATCCAAAAAGGTATGATAATGAAGATCATTGATTTATTTACCAGCTGCCACCAGCGACCAGCTTCTGCCTGCGACGTCGTCCGCGTCAATTACGAAACTCTTGGTGAAATATTATCCAACCCCTTAAGAGATTATATTTATTTAAGGGTCATATACGTCATCGCTGAATCACCGATAACTTTGTTTCCTTCTGGGTCTGGCACTCCGCTCTGCGCTCAATCTCTTCGTTATGATTTTCTTCTCAATTTTTGCACATTTTTCCATACATACCCCTTTGCCTCTTTTTTTGCCATTTTTCAAGTGGACATTCCGGGATATGTATACGGGCTATCGATATGAATCAAACGCCATTATTTAAGTCAGGCAAAAACCTTTTTCAAACCCACCGAATAAATCTCCATAGCTAATAAATAGTTCACCCGACGACCTTTTGAAATTTCGTGATTTTTGAGATTCCGGAAAAATGGCCGGGAAAGTCGAAAAATATTTTTTTCCGTTTTTAAACTTTTTAAATGGTCTATTTGATAGTAAATTTTCCGCTGATTACGAATATGCCCGAGTTTTTGCCGAAAGTGCAAAATTAGACTGGGAAAATGCGAAAAACCTTTCTCGAATATTTTTTCGACATTTTTCCCTAGAAATGGAGATTTCAAGCCGAATTAAATTCTAGATTTGTCTTCAAGGTATAAAAATCCATCGATATAGACTTGCGATATGACACTAAACGTCTAAATATAAGAATTATTTCGAGGCTAAGCCCACTGAACGGGCGCGCCAGATTGGCGGCCTTTCAAAATTAATAACAATTCAGGGGTTGATCCGGAAACCATACATGCTTATATCAATCGACTCAGAATTTCACGCCCAACTCCTCATTTCGCGGATGACATTCTTACGTAGGACACCCTGTATATACAGTGTGAGGCACTAACTGTTGCCACTTTGAATATCTCTGTAATTATCAACGTCACAAAAAAATATTTGAAACGAAAGTTGTACCGTAAAAAAGGGATCAGCAAATGCAACCATTTTTTTTTATCTCAGTGGAGGCGCTGTCGCTCAGTAAAGGTCACCTCCACTTTTTTAAATGGGATGGTACATTGTTGTTCATCTATCCTGTAGAGCATCGAAACCCGCATAAAAAACAATGCCTACATTGCCTAAAACAGCCTACGCCCTCCGTGGGGCTTTTTTCGCCGTTATACTCAAATCTTTCCTAGGGGGTCATACAAGAGAGAAACATTGGCATTTGACACCGTGCATCTGTCCACTCTTAATGAAATAAAAGTTATGAACGCTGCAGTTCCGACATTTAGTTCAAACTTACCACACTGAAACGTTTGAAATATTTTTGGAAGTTCGAGCTGATGTAAATTTTGACCAAATAAACATTTGTTTGTAATGTCAGTGTTCAGCTGAACCTGACACAACGTCGACTAATAATAAAACTTTCCTAACGAAAAAAACGATTTGTCGTTTCCAGCTAAAAGTTGAAAGTCCTCCTGTACCTGTTCAGAGTAGCACATCGAGCGCCCCCATAACGACCGAAGCAACCACGACACCCGTGATAATGTCGATATCCCAGTCTCAAAACTCTGTCGTTCATCAGTCATCCTCGGCGACGACAACAATGACGACGATGACGACGACAACGACGTCCAACAGCATCGTCGTTTCGGTCCCGTTAACCGCGGCTTCCCTGTCATCCTCGGCGCAAAGTGTCGTCACCAGTGCCCCAACTTTGTACCAACAACTCCAGCAGAGCATGATAACGACAGCGGCGACGAGTCAACCGAGAACCAGCGCTATAGCCAATCACGAAAGGTTCCTCGCCGAAGACATGCCTTCCAAAAGATCACGGTGAGTTCGTTTAACAACTCCAACAATCGAATCAACGAAACTTTGGACAACGCAGAAATTGGCGCTCCCATAAATTGATCGTCATTCCGGACGTTCATTTACCAAAACCAACTTCGTAACTTTTTTCATCATTTCTCCATGAGACGCATCTTCGAGTCGAGAAACTTCTGTAAAAGGAAGAGAGTAGAGTAATTCAATTCTCCTCGACGGAGCGTATCAATGGCTGAAGCATAGGTAATTATGCAGTAGTGGGGCACTTCGCCAATATTAACGTCAACATATTTTTTTTTTTTAATGTCTTCCACAGTTGACCACCAAAGAATTTGAGTCGGGGGAGATTTGATTGATTACTAAGATTTTTTTATTATTTTAATAAGTTATGAGAAATTTTTTATGCATTCTGGCGCCTAAATTGGTGATGAATAGAAAGGATATTTATAAAATAAGCATTTCAGAATGTAATACTGATCTAAAATCGCCAGGACCATTTCCTTTTCTCTTATTAAATTTAAAATTGAAAATTCAAATAAAAAAATTCCAACCGATCCAGCCATCAATACACACGCAGTATTAGCGGTTACAAAAATATGGTTCTTTAATATTAAATAACTTTTTTAAAACTTTTTGGTGCCCCACTTCTGCATAATTACCGAAGCATGTTTCAAATGGAACAATCTATTGTCCAGACTATTTTGTTTTCGTCAAACGAAATTTCTTACCCCTTTTTTCTGTGCCTGTCGGGAATTACTTTCATAAAAAAGTCTTTGATCACGGTCAAAATTTCCTCGTCAATAATTATTTGCGAACACTTCGATTTCAACAGCCAATTTTTCCATTGATTTTACAACTACGTTAATATTTTTCAAAACAATCCTTTTCGCGACTTGGTTTTTGGTAGGGACACGCGTTATTACGTTTGATTCATTGAGGGCCGATTTTTCAATCGCCAGATAATTTTTATCTGAAGAATATGTTTGACGTTTTGACAGCTTTTGTATAGAATATATGTCAAACCGCCATATTTATTCTGCAGATAGAAGTTAACTGATGATTGAAAAATCGGCCCTTAATCGATTGTCCGGTAATTGATCTTGACTGAAGTTTCAATGGTTCCTATTTTCTTAAATATAACCTTGACTTATGCATAGTGGTCCCAAGATCAATCAGGATATGCTATACAATAACAAGACGACGTATGATTTCTGCTATAATGATTTCGAATAAAAAATGTTACCTTCGAATCAAACAAACCCATATTTTAGGTCTAGTTATGTACAAATTCTTAAAAGGATAATGTTGAAAAGCAATTAAGTGATTTTCGGAAGAGCTTTTAAAAAGAAATGCAATTTCGATCCTTTCTTTTTATTATGCATATACATTTTAGAGAACAAAATGAAATATCGCTACTTCTACGACAAAATAATAAAGCATAATCTTTTATGATAATATACGAATTTTTTATTAAATTAACTTTTAATAATTTTTTAAAAAATGTTTTATCTGATTTTTATGCTTTTATCTTTTATAATAAAATCAAATATAAGTTCGTGAAATTCATTTTGTCCCAGTATGTAGTTCCGTTTCAGAATATCGGATCAAAATGTTATTGGAACTGCCTACATAGCGTGATCTATAACATTCATGAAGAATACAAATTTTTTTAAAGTATTCTTCAATTCCAATCTTAGTTTTTAGATTAAATAATATGGGAATTTTTCATCCCTGCTTCATTAATGACCACACTATTTAATTAACTTGAATAATTTAATGTAATTGATTTCGAATTATTTGAACTGAATCCAAAACCCCAATCGAATTAAACGAATTATGAATTGATTAATCGTTAATTGAAAATATAGTTTAATAATTCACGGATAAATTACATTGCGAAAAAATTGAGATTCGAAAACAACGAACGTTTCCGTACAAAAAAATTGAAAAAAATATTCGGTACGTCAAGTCTCGGGATCGTTTTGCAATAGGAAAATCCGTTATTCTCCTGTTTTTTGCGTTTTTCACGCGATTCATCCCGCGCTCCGATGCAGTTTCGAGAATGTACGAGTAGCGAGAGTGTCGCTCGGCAGGCGAGTTCGGGAGTGCACTGTGCGCCGCGTTCAAAATGGCCGACGTGGGGGGTAAACAAGCAGGTTGCTCTAACCTCTCATACGATCTATAATGGTATCAATAGCGTGAAATTAATCACGCCCGCGCGTGTGTGTGTTTTTGGCCGGTGATTCGTGTTTGCGGGTTTCTCACGTATCGTGTTAGGTAATTCGTGAAAAAATCATTGAGAATGACTACCGGATATATCCGCTCGTTCCGCGTCAATCGAGACACTCGGTGAGGGTGTCTGAGTGCGAGTGAGAGAGTGAGAGAGAGAGGGAACTGTGATGCGAGAGTGAGAGAGAAACAAAAAAATGGAGTGTTTATAACAGTAGGCGGTTTGGATGTGTATTGAGCACAACAGTTCACTCGAGGTCATATTCAGCTTTTGTAAATTTTTTTTTCCCCCATTGTTGATGTTTTCACAATCGGACGATGGTCCGCACAGAAATTGAGCCCTTGTGCTCTACATCAACGATAGGCCAGGTACTTTACCTCATTTATCGTCTTTCAACCAACCCTCTAAATGAAATTCCGCAAAAAAATACGTAGTTGAGGTTATGTGTGTTTTCTTTTTTTCAATCCTCATGATTCGAATTGAGAAACGAATTAGTTTATTTTGAAACTACAACCTTCTCGTACGTTTCGTAACGTAAACTCGCTCGTAATCCGCTTTAAACGTGAGAAACAATTTTTTTCTTTTCGGATCGCTCATTCGCAGCAGAGCGGATCGTCAAGCCTAGTCATCGTTCGTATACAGTTTAATCATTCCATATCCTTCGAAACCGTCAAATTTATTCTCTGATTCACTTGGGGATAAAATTCATAGAGGGAACATAGTCAAACTTTGCGTTTCGAGTAAGAGGCTGAAATATTTATCGGGACACGGATTTTTAGTTCTCAATCGACAGAGAAGCAAGAGAGAACTCGTAAGCCGAAGCGCGGCTCGACGTCAAGCAGCCAGCCAGCATCCGTACCGATATCGTTGCCGGTCTCGAGTGTAGCAACAACGGTGTTAAACAGTGGGGTAGTGACGACGTCCAAACGACCCAGCAGAACGAGCCGTCAGACACCGTCGCCATCCGTTACAGTGGCACCTGTGGTCACCTCTATCATTCAAGGCCCAACACTGGGTACTGGGCATTTCAGCAGTGTCGGTTCTGGTTCCAGCGGAGTCATGGGTCCTGTTGTCAAAGATTCTCCACCCAGTAGCCCTGGCTCGGAAAGTATGAGCAGTACCGGGCCTGGAAGAAGGAAGCGCAAGAGCACAGGTGCCGCCGCACCTGTTACGCCCACTCCGTCCACCTCTAGTACACCTACAGCTATCGCCAATAACACCAAGGAGGAAAAAGACGTCAAGTTGTGAGCATTGTTTTGCCTGTTCTTTTAGTTCAATCGCTCCGTTGTGTCCTCAAGGAGGATGCATTCTTTTGGCAAAACTTATCATCCTCGTCTCAAGGCGAATGAGTTTGGAAGTTGTGGAGCGTCAACTGTGCTTTTTGGGAAACGCTGAAATGTTGGTGCGCGCGAGTTTTTGCGTTTTTACTGCGGAATGGTAGAGCGTTTCACCGTTCAATGTGCAAGCTGATTGAGACTTTACTTTAGAAGGAAGCTCGTCGTCAAAGTTTCGATCGATGAGGAGAAATATAAAATTCGAACGCAAACAATTCAATGCAGTTTCCTGGCAAAAGCCACGAATCCAGCTGAAGTTTTAGCATCAACGAGCGCTGTCAATCAAAACGGGACATTCTCTTAGAAAATTCCAACTAGGTTTGATCCCTTAAGGACATGTATAAGTTTTACCACGAGACACGTGAGTGCGAGAGAGCTAGTCGAAATTTGTGAAACGCGATTGAACAAGGATAAAACATTTTTATCATAAAATTGAACCATCATCGTCTGTGTCAATGAATACCGCAGAGAGTGATGTTTAATTTTTCATTGAAAACATAAACACCGATGAGAAAACGGATTTTGAAAATTTGTTACGTCGATTTTCTCTATACCTTTATCAGTCATCCTAAACACAGTCCTAAAGAAAAGAATACAGCGTTATTTTCAAACACAAGAAATTTTCGATTTCAACCGCGCCAGCCTTACCTTTTTTCAAACCCGTTTACTCCAATCGCATTATATAATCTTTTAATCGATGCGTCCGTTCTCAATGATAACGTTTTCTTTCTTATATTTTGTTCGAAGGTTTCAAAACGGAGTGAGCGCCCCGCATATGCTCGGAAATCAGTTGAACCCGACGTCGACAATGGCGCAAAAAATGTCCGATACGTTGTCCCAAGAGTTGGAGGCACATTCGATTTTTACAGAGGCCAGTAATTCCACGACGAATCTCGTTGGACCTCAACTGCACAGTCGTGTGATCGCATCTGTGAGTAAACCGTTCTTTAGCGTCTTCACTTCTACAGGGAGCTAAATCGTAGAAACCCGCGGTTTTCCTAAACGGTTTTTCCAAGCTTCACCAAATTTGACCAGAAAACGTTAAATCGATGGTTGAACGTTTTCTCGTCAAATTGCTTGAATCCGCGAACCCGATCGGTAATAGCGAACGAGTCTCGGTGAGACCTTCTCTTAACGGTCGAATCGTTTGGGTTTCTTCGGCTTAAGGTTTTTCGTAAAATCGCACTCCGAGTTTAACCTTTGATCACGTAATGTTCATCGAACGCACAGATACGATCGAATCAAACGACAGCGCCGACGGCGTCGTTCTCATCCGTGTTCTCGAACAACAGTAACACGGCAAGCACGACATCCGGTACCCTCGGCAGTGGTGCCATACCGCAAACGTTGGATCAACTACTCGAGAGACAGTGGGAACAGGGCAGTCAGTTTCTTATGGAGCAAGCACAGCACTTTGACAGTGAGTGTACGACAAGAAAAACACACGCTTTCTATCGCATGGGCTTCCGGTCGTAGAGGTTTTGACTCTTTTGGGATTCTCGACTCGCCTTTAACCCTCCACGGATAAGTTCGGATTATTTTAGGATTGTTACATCGACGAAGTATTCAATTTCAACGACGATCGTTGTTCAAGTTGAATTCAGAAAATTTAAAAAAACGTACAAACTTGAGATATCAAAGTGTGCCGTATTGAACTAAAAATTCGATTTCTCCGTTGAGAAAATAACCGATGTCCTGTAATTTTTTGAAAGTACTGTTTTGCTTCTATAAAAGATCATTTTTTATAGTTTAAAAATGATCGTGAATCGTTCCGGTTCCAGTGGCCGAGGAGGGTTAACTGCTACGTCTATCAAGTGTTTCTTGCTTTATTTTCCAGCCACGTATTTTTTTTCGAAAAACAATACGCGGACAGATATTTCATTACATTAACTTTCTCAATAAAAATTTGTCTTTTCCTAGTGTAAAAATAATGAAGGCAGGATTCCAAATTTGCTTATTTTTAAACCAGAATCCTGTCTTAATAATTATCTTCAAAATTATTTTTGAGAAAAACCCCCTTCGCATCCCATTTTGTAACTACAAAGTAACAATTGGAAACAAAGAGAAATTCGTTTTTTTCTTCTTCCATTGTTCCCATTTAATTCTGGACTTTTTCATTCGTTGATCGCACGATTAGACATTTTGAAGGATCAAAAATATCATTGCTATATCGTGAAATTTCGAGTATGTGATAAAAAACTTATGCACGCAATTTGCAACCAAATCATGTAACTTTGATTTCTTATTGAGTCGATTCTTCTTCCGCTGCGCTTATCATGCAAGCACGGTGAATAGCCGAGCAAACACGACTGATAGGTCAGCAAAAATCGTGACAACTCTAATAATTGAAAATTTGTCTTTTATTGACGAACGGTGTTTTTCTTGCTTTTGTTGCAGTCGCGTCACTTCTGTCGTGCCTGCATCAGCTGAGAGCCGAAAATTTGAGACTGGAGGAGCATGTCAACAGCCTCTTGCAGAGGCGAGACCATTTGCTGGCAGTTAACGCTAGGTTAGCTATTCCTCTAACCACGCAGCCGAGCACCCATCAAGGTACAATGATTCACACGAAACGATCCATTAATTTGCTGCTGTATCCATGAAATACGTTCAGAATTTCTTCGAAAAAATGATTAACCGACCGAAATCTTTTCGGACGATGGTCCGTGTGCTCAATTAAAGACCTACGTCTCGAAAATCGTCATGATCTCGAAAAAACAAAACATATTCTGAAAGAGTATCAAAATCGTATTCTCTGGTATTCAAATCGAGAGCCAGCCTGTTTCGAATAAAGTCTTCTCTAATAACTTCAATGAAAACAGGTTGGCTCTCGATTTTACTCGAAAATCAACGAAAAGTATCTGCCAGCTCTACCGGAAATGCACATTTTGACGTAGTAAACAAACGTATTCACACGAACGCGCAGGATCTGCTCGGAGTTGCAAAAACCGATTGATTCAAAAAAAAAAAAAAAACGTGACGAGAATATTGGGTTGGTGAGCCCAGGAATTTTTACAATTATTATGTGGGTTTGCCACGTTTGAGCTTTTTCTCAAAATTTCAACGAGGTGGCGGAATCGATGAAATGAAAAATAAATCAACGTACGTTTGATGCATTGATAAAAATTTCGTGCGACTGATGAGTTTGATTAAAATTTAAAACCCACGGAAGTGGTAATAGTTGTAAAAATGGGCGGTTTTTCGTTTAGAAAAAAAATTGCATTGTTTGTTTCAGTCAATAATATACATCCATCTGTAAATCTGTCGCATCCGAATATCCAACATCCCGAGGTTCCACCGAGCGGCAGCGGTCCGGCTACGATATCGAGAGCGAATCGCGAGCCACGGGTCAATAATACTTACTTGTCGCACTCGGGTTCGGGCGGCCATTCGACACCATTGGAAAACGGTCTTCCACCGGATCCTTCGCCACCAGCGGCCGCCTCGTTGTCACAATATCAGCAGCACAGGGGATCTCTCGTAGCGCCTCAACAGAGTCCTACAATAAGGTAACGCGTCGATCAATTGAATACCTCGCGGTTGGAAGAGAACCCAACCGTGAACATGCCCAAATATTCAAAATTCGTACCGAAACTCCTTTTCCGCAAAAGAATGGCGATACGTGATCGAAACGATGTTTTGGGAAACAAATGAAAAAGAAACCTTGGGAAAAATTGTCTAAATCGGTTTTACGGACAGAACGTACGTTCGAAACTCGCTCGCTCGATAACATCATAATTAACTAAATTCATAGGTTTTTAAATATTTGAAATTCGTGAATTGATGGGACTTGAAGTTCGCAAGTTTTTAAGATAAAAAATCTTGTAGATTTTTAATATTTGAATTTTATAGATTTTCAGATTTGAAATTCGTAGATCTTTCTAGATTTTTGCGTCTGATCGAAAGTTATAAGTTTTCGATCCTGTCCTGTACAAGATTTTCGATTGAGTTTAACATTGTGTTTTTTGCACACCTCTGTAGGCACAGTCCTGCCAGTAGTGCTTATCACCAGAACCAACCGAGCAACATCGTTTCGCCCGCGAACGCATCGAATTCCGGAGTGGTGAGGAATTCTTCTGTTACACCGGATCCATTGCGAGGTGTACCCAGGTGAGTAAATCGCTGTGTATTGTTATTCTCTCTCGACCCAATCCGGTTTAATGTGCCTTCATATATCGACAATAACGCCCTTCCCGATCTCGGGAGCAAACAAAAAATTCTGTTCATTACTGCTGTGTCTGAACTTCTGGGTAACGCCACTAGAGCGCAATAGCACTTTAGCTCTATATTAGTTGACAGGGATTTAGAAGTTATTCAGAATTCAGAATATTCAGCATTTATCGAATTTTTCGGTATAAATTAGTACGTTTATATGTTTGAACTACAAAAATCATGAAATACTCATAAATCATATCGAACTTCTGCAGGCTTTGTTGAAAACACGAAAAAAATCTCTCAAAGTTTGGAGGAAGCGCATTTTTTCGTTGATTCACGTTAGATAATAAAACAATGTACGTTTGGTACTTTTTATAGTGGTTTAAAAAAAAAAAGCATATTACACGCACAAATGAACGAAGTGGAAATGGATTGACAGGTCAGTGCCACAATCGTCGAGCAGTTTCATGCCGTCGATGTATCAACCAACGATGTCCAGTCTTACCAGTAATCAAGTAGGTAGCATACATAATCTTCATTCACACGGGCCTTCACCGACGAGTCACGGGCCGCCGGGCAAGCCAAGCTGAAGTTAGACGTGGCGACGAAAGGGCCGGTCATGTCGCGGGAAGATCGTCGCATTTCATCAACAACAACACAAACAAACACAGAAAACAAAAGTTCTCCGAGCGGACAACGAAACAAGAGGGAAACTTTTTCATCGGGGTGAAAGAAAGGGGATAGGATATTGAAGGAAGCGAAATTTGACATCGCGCCTTTTCTCTATCTATATCTCCCGATTGCTCACTTTTGCCCTCGAAATCTCTCGCGCTCTTTTACTTCGTCATAGAAATTTAAACGGAACGCGTTCATTCGACATCGTGCAATTTACGGTATCCTCGTATTGCTGGAATATTCTCGGCTGCCATGGGTAAAAAAAAGTTCCGCAAGCACGCAACGCTGAATGCGACGTGTCCGAATTTTCTTCGGTTCACTTCCGGTAACACCGGTGCGTCGCTACGTTCTCATCGCGAGCTGAAGACTCGTTGATTGTACGCTTGTCTTTTTTTTTATTTCCGATTTATTCACGACAAACTCTTTGAGCGCGATTTTTTTATTATCATTCAAGACCATCACGCGGTCAAATCTCGAGAAGCTTACGTCGACTGGAACAATGCGAACGCTTATTTGGACGTAAAAAAATATATTTCCTTTTTCGTTTTTCACAATGAAAAAAAAAATGAATTCCAAACTCTATCACTGCTTTGTTGTGAATTAATCACAACTGAATTTGTGTTTCGAGTATTTGAAAAAAAAAGCGAGGTTAGTTCGATGCAGTGCGTTACAGGAGACTCAAGTCTTTTATCGATCCGTGTTCAAGGATACGAATTTTTTCACACGCCAGGAAGTCCAATCAAAGACCAAACGCGACATTTGATTTTTGCAATTGATCATGAAATTGGGCAATTTCAGAAAGTTTCGCTTAATTGGATTCTAGACAAAAAAAAAAATGAAAAGTCAATCTTGACAATTCAATGTTTTTATCTAATGGGCAAAGAGCGCTCGTCGTTCTATTGGGATGGACAAGCCCGGGAATGTTCGTAATGAGCTGTGCTGAATTGCTATCTCGCGAGTCTTTTTTCCCCGATAATTGGAAAATGTTTGCAATTTCGTAGCAAAAATACGAAATTTGACGAATTTGGAAAATGCATAAAGAAAAACGTTGAAATTTCGAAGGAAAAGTTCTATCGGTCGCTTGGAATTGAAAAAATAAGCATCATTGCGAACACTTTTCTATCAGCAGATATCGATGAAAAGTAGTTTGAATTTTCGTTGAACCCTGCACCTCCCCTCGTAAGAATCTTTGAAAGTTTTCGAAGCAGATGAGACCTCGCGCGACTCGAGACTCGGTCACAGAAAGAAAGGCTGAATCAAACGTATGATAATTTAGAGAACTAAGAGACGCCGGCATTTGGAACTTTCGTATTTTTTTTCTCTTTTTCATTTGTTTTCTTTCGAAAACGAGATTTTTGCGAGACGCGCACATTGCGTTTTTTTTCCTTCCATTTATGTTGTTTCCCCGCGTAACAAAATGGCAAACGAAAAAACGAGGACGAAAACCGCGAATTTTTCGGCGAACACGGGAGACAATCCGAGCGCTCGAATGACGCGCGAAAAGATGCGAGTGCGCAGCTGCGATGTACAAACTATAAAAAGAAAAGTCAAACAAACGAAAAAGAAGACGAAGAGAAAGAAAAAAAAACACTTAGCCCGTAAGTCAACCTATCGAGACGAATAGCAATAATACTATAGGTGTACATTATACAATTCATACGGTTAACGTCTGTGGGTCGAGCCTGGTGCGTCGGGCGATCTTCTCGAAACGTTAAAGGAACGATGAAAACAAAACCGCGAAAATGAAATATCCGACGATAAACAAATTAGAGAATTGAATACCAACGATCGAAATTTCGTGGCACGCTCGTCTTTCGTAAACTGCAAAACGCAAATACAATCGCGTATTGGCTTGACGTCGACGAGTTCGCTTTAGAAAAATTGTACTCGTGCGTTAAGATTTTTTTATTCGATATAATGCGAAAACGTCAATCCACTAAAACTATCATACGGTGAATTTGATATTCTTGGACGATTGAGATGAAGAAGTGATTCGTAATAAAGATAATTAACTTAAAGATATTTCTTAAAACTCTTACCGGACCAGTAAAGTTTTTAGCTTTGCTATTCTCTTTACAATCCTTCTAAAGAAGTTCTAATGATTGAGCTGAGGAAATATCAGTGCATACTTTTCTCAAAATTTGTGCTCAGATGAAATTTTGTTAATACCGATTTTGGAATATATATAATTAATGTTTGTTCGGTAGAAAATTGGGAGGCAATGAAATTCCAGATTTTGCAGTTGAAACCCAAGCAAAAGTGGAAAAATGCGAACGAACTCGAACGAAATGTGCTTAATTCCAGTGAAATAGTTTCATCGAAATCGCTGTGTTGCAGGTAGTTTTCCGAGTTAAAACTAGTTACAACGACGTTGCTCAACCGGGATTAGTTTTTTACTGGACAAAGCGCGCATTGAACAAGGGTTTCAACTGTGAAACGTCGATATATTAACCGTAACATATCAATGTACGTTAGTCAAAGTGCTGACATGAATCAAAGCACCGAAACGAATTTCAAGCTCTCTCCGGTCGCTCAATTGAAACACCAAAAAAAAAAAAAAAACTCCAAAGATGAGAAGATTACGAAATTGCGTAAAATATACAAAGACTGAACGAGACGAAAGTCGTAGATTTTCTAGCGCGCAATTGCGAATCCGAAATTGCTGTCATTCAAAAGCGAAAAACGAAATATCGATCGTTGTTTCCTTTTTTTC
The DNA here is from genome assembly GCA_030522765.1 of Ophioninae sp. B BG-2022a. Classification (NCBI taxonomy): domain Eukaryota; kingdom Metazoa; phylum Arthropoda; class Insecta; order Hymenoptera; family Ichneumonidae; species Ophioninae sp. B BG-2022a. The sequence goes on from JAPYZJ010001566.1 coordinate 25,702, forward strand.
TTTGCACTTTTCGCACGTTTGATTTATCTAATCGGAAGCTTATTCGAAGGAAAACTTCGTCGCTTGCCTCGGACGCTAGGAGAACGTTTTCTTGTTTTTCGGACGCACCAAACTCGATCTGTCATACAGTCACAATTGTACAGTTAAGCAATGACCGAAAAAGGAAGGAGAGTGAAAACCTATTTCATAGTTGGCTTTGGTAAAATTGTACATTTTAATCGTAATTACGAACACTGCCTTCCACGAACGAGAGCTGTGAAGTAGGTTTCAGATTAATACACGATCGTGACCGCTCTGTAACTATATTAAGCGAACGTCTCGGCATTCGATTTTCTTAGCTCATCGTCGTAACGTTGTTTTTTTTCGTCTTATTTCTGTTCTTTTTATTATTATCATTATTTCATACGAGTTCGCTCGAAATCGTTATCGCACATCGACTGTTCTATATTAATCTGCCTCGTTCCTCGCAAAGGACTTTTGATAAATAATCTATCGGATAGCGATCGCCGTTGTGTTGTGTTTCATTTTTTTAATTTTATTTTTTTATTTTATTTCTTTATGATGTTCATTCGTTGAACAACGAAGCGCGTCGAATTTGGAAAAACGTTCAAGAGCGAGCGTTCAAAAATGGGTTACTCTAAGAAGGACAAATCGTATTATTAATTCGTGTTCATTCATCAACGCGAAATCTTCGCGTCTGTTCTTTCGCATTGAGTGCACACTCGAAATTCAACTTCGATCAAATATCGCAATGTGATACGAATGTTTGTTTTTTTTTTTTTTTTTGTTTGTTTGTTGTATGAATCGTGAATACCTTTTGAAGGTAGATACGTCGTCCTGCCACCCTCGAGTCCTCAAAGTTCAACGGTAACAAAGAGAGTACTTTCAGATTTAAAGATCGACAAATCGTTTTTTACAAAACTATTTATTCGATGGAACAAAAATAACGAAATTCTACACGCTTCTTGTTATCTCGGGATGAATTTTGGGAGGGACTCTTATCCCTGCTGGAAGTCGCCGTACAACGAAACCAACAAAACGATCCTCGATCAGTTTTAAAAAATTCGCTAATGTTGCCACGGATCGATACGTTCCTATTACACTTATCGCTTTTTCTTAATTGAAATATTTTTGGGAAGAAATATCGAATACTCAAAAAAGTTTTATTTCAAATTACTTTCGCTTAATTGAAAATGATCGTATCATCATATTTACACGAGACGACCAAAGAGAAACGAGTTGAACATCGGTATTTTGCTTTTCTCGTTTTTATCAGTTGAATTGACTTTTTCTTATTTAATTAGCGTCATTCGACGTTCGAATCCAAAGAGCACATACACACACGATGAACAATCAATCGAGCTAGCGGTCTACTTAAAAATCTCCGGTACGCGTCGGCTTAGTAAAAAAAAAGGAAAGAGAAAAGAGAAAAAAGGAAAATGTCTTTTGTAAACACATTCATAGTTCTCCCGATGAGAAATGCTAGGTAACGAGTTATCTTAATGATTATTCGTCGAGGCAATCCAGGAAAATATGAAGATTTCCTAGTCTTTGTATATCGGTAGATATTTCTTACGAATAAACGTAGTGGGGATCCACGTTTTGTAACGCCAAATCTATCGGATAGTTGGCCACCACTCAGGGAATTCGGTTTGATTAATCGATAAAACCCCCCCTCCTGATTGTAAATGAAAATTCAAAGTAGAGAGAAAAGAAAAGGCCACGATGTACACGATCGTTCGATTCGATCTAGATATATACGAAAACTGTTTTTTTTTTCTATTAGCGATTCAGGTTGAATGACAAACTGAAAGTTTAAGCAAGTTCAGGAATTCGTTCAGAAATATTTTCGCATTTGCGATTGACTCGAATGAGAAAATCATTTTCTCGTCTCTCGCAAATATCTTTTTTTTTTTCACGTGAGAGAAATCGGAATTTTTTGTTTTCTTTTTTCGAAATACAAAGATAGCAGATCTCCGAGATTTACAGACGTTGACAACTAAAATTTCCATTCGTTTGGTGAGTCGAGTCGGAGAAAAATTTCGTGTACACTCATTTTTGACGCAACTGGAATCAATTTCGTAAATTGGCGTCTCTTGAGTACTAATCCAAAGAGAAGGCAAACGTTTGACGGATTTTGGAAATACGGCGAAAAAAAATCCCCCGAGGACTGAAATTGCAAAATTGCAAGAGGCTTTTCAGTAATTTCCTCGAACGAACGTGAACATCGTTCTTTTTCCTTTTCCGTGGGATGAGACATATTGGAAAAAAAGGATTGGCAATGATAGCGTCCGAATTGAAGAATTCTTCTGGACAAAAAAAAAACAGTTTCGTACAGTGGACCAGAGATGCGAAAAATGTTTGCGTCTCCATCGTCCACCATCGGATGACTCATTTCCAATCCACTCTTCACGATAGTCAATGCGAAGCGTATTTTTCGAATAAACTAGATTTTAAAAAAAAGACCCTCGGACAAAAGTCGCACAGAACTCGAAGGGATAAGCGCACGTTGCCGTTTCTTTTTTTCCCAAATAAAAATTGAGCGTACCGTTTGTAACCTCGTGCGATGCGAGCTAAGAAATAAGTAAGAAGAGCGAAAGGATATTTTTGCACCGCTAAATTGTGCCAAACGTTTTAATTTCATTTCTTGTTTGTTTCAAAAAAAATTTCTTTTTTATAAATACAATATTATCCATTTTTTAATAAACGGCGAAATGAAATTCGATAGGTAGGAATATTCATTGGATTTTGTCGTACCCAAAGGAATTAAGAGATGAGATTTCATTCGCGACGAGGACGACAAAAAACGAAAGAGATAATGATCTCGTGGAAAAGATCCTTTATCTCGTACACGTCATCCCAAGATCTCACCCTATTTTTCGAAAACAGCATCGACTGCCCGTACATCTGTGTATTTGCGTGATGGCATTATTAAAACAAAATATTTCATACAAATCGGATATGCATTTAGCGAGGGAAGGAAAAAATCATATAAAGTTCTTAAGTCACTCGAGAATTAAAAAAAAAAAACGTATACGAGATGTTCGCCGGTCGTTCGTAAAAATATATCGATAAGGGAAAATACTATTTTTTTCCCGAATATAACGCGTCGAAGATTTTTCATCCGAGTCAAATGAACTATTGAAAATATCGAAAACTTGTTATCTTGATATCGATATATTTGGAGCCTTTAATAGATGTGAGGCGATGATTGTCAGACGAAAAATAGTAGGCGTTGAGTCAAACACAACGGTAGAAAAAAAAGTGGGGCACGATGTGTCACTTCTAACGATTTTTTTTTCTTACCATAGCATTCCTATAAAAAAACGTAAAAGAAAAAGGAAAAAAATCCTTCACAGTTCTTTGCAAAAATATAAAGAATAACGAAACAATGAAATTGAACAAAAATTTAGGTTTGGATTGGAATGAAATTGAAGTTTAAAACGTTGGAATGTTAAAAGAAGTTGTTTTCCTATTTCTCGATTTTTTTCACAAGGATCGTAACGAAATCTTCCTTTCATTTTTTGAGTCTCAGAAATCCACAATCTAAATCGGACAAATTAAACATTTCATAGAATATTAAAAATAAAGAAATATCAATATTAAAAAAAAGAAATTTCGTTGTTTTTTATTCGATTTTTTACTGAGTATAAATCTTTTCTTTATTATAAAAAATTGCACGTGTGGCATTTTTTTTTATCTGAAAACAAATGTGCACGAACGTATTGACATTGAGTACAAAATATTGAGAGAAACATTCAGTTTGTCGGCTTTTTACAATCTAGCATGCGTAATTTTGGTTTGCAACAAAAAAAAATGTCTCGAATGGGCTTAATTACATTTTCTGCAAACTCAAGTAAAATAAATATAAAAAAACGACGTAATCCCGAACACTTCGTATATACACTTGTGATCTATAAAAACATTATTCTCTAACGTTTTTATCCCACAATTAAAAAAATTCCTATATTCTAAATACATCATAAATATTTTCACGTTGACGCGAAAAGATACAACGGATGAATAAATATTTATTTTGCATTTTAGTTACGGACGTAAATCTCCCACGATTCCGATGCAATCCTTTTTGTTGCGTAAATACGCGAAAAGTAAAAAAACAAAAAAGTCCAATGATCTCGCAAGTATTAAAAAATTTGCTATTCTCGTAATAAAAAATCGAAAACTGAGTCGCAACGATCGTTTTCAATCTCGAGTGACGTTAATTATCCTCGGATCTCAAATTCGAGAGATAGAGCTTGAATAGACTTCGAAAAATCGGCGGCACAGTCAATCGCAATGCCGGAAGTGCTTGTCCGAAAAAATAATAATATCCCGAAGAAACGGGACAGGGACAGGATACAGCCATTGTAAAATGTATAGTGACAACAAAAAAGTTCGGAAAGTATGAGTGGTAAGAATAATCGAATCATCGATATCGTATCACTTTTGATATAAGTCTCGCTGGTTTATTATTTTATACATGTATAAATAAGAATGAGTAATGGAACGGGGAGAAGGGAAGTGAATAATTTGTACTGTGTAGAAGAGTCGATGGAGGAAGGTTCGAGGCTCGTCAGTGGTGTCGCATCTCCGCGTGACTTTCTTTTTTTCCAATCGAAATACGTATTTATTTTCAACCATGCGATAATATACCAATTTTCAAAAAAAAAAAAGGACGCAAGTCCGCCAAAAATATCAGTTCGACGAGAAAAAAGCAACGATATTGAGGTGTCGTGGAAAGTCTATCGGCGAGAAGCGATCCACTGAACGACGACGACATTTTTTTAATGTAAAATGTGCGCAAGTGAAACATGTAATAAAAAAAAGAGCAGTTCAAAAAACAATACCTGATAATCATATTGTAAAGTAGACTACGTTCCTTCCAGATGATCCCAACTTTATTGCAGCGCTGTATCGGCGACACTTTCCGAAGGTGAAATCGTAGGCTCGGAACTTTTGATTGCTCTGACGTCATACCCGGTTGGTTTTTTAACCCCTTACGATAGGCAGATTTAATTTAATTTAATTCAATTTCTTTGAACAATTACATATCGTTATCTCGTAAATCGACAAAAACAGTTGAATCACGAGACATTGTGGATCATAGTGTTTTGTCATTTTAGCATTTTTCGGAGGTTCTCGCTGCGGAGACATTAATTTCTACGTCGATTACAAAAATGTATCTTCGTAGCGGAGACATTTTTAACCTACGCGCATTTTTGCAAAATTGGTGATAATCGATCGCGTAGTATTCGTTAAACAAAAATCATTTCAGTTTTTAAATCGTTTAGAAATAATAAAAATCGTTTCTTTCCAGGTTTTCTGAGAGCTGGAGTTCGCGTTAGATTTTCATTTAGCTCGAACGAGTTATTCGTGACTTTTCGTTTTCACGAAAGATCGTTCATGTGTTTTGCTCGACTATAAAGTACCAAAAGTCGATCACACGAAGTATTCGCAAGTTCTTTTTTCTTCGTTGCTTCTTATTTTTACACGTACGGGATCAACTTCCGGCAAATGAAAATCGCGTGCATAGGAGCACTGTGTCATAGACGCTAACACTTGTAACGCGAGTGCAAAAAGTTGTGAAGAAAATCGCGAAAAAAAGTTAACGGCTGAGAGAACAGGGACTCAAAGTTTGACCCATCGCTGCACCGATCGTGGGAACAATAACATCTGCGACCTCGTCCATATAACCATGACAAATCGATATGAGGCTTAATATTGCACGAGCTAGGGAATAGTGCACTCTCGTGCATTGTTGCGGTACGGAAACGATCGCGACTACATTCATTATGGGTGAAATCCAATGGTATCTCCGACTTAATTGCTACTTTTTTCCAACTTCGCTTTTTTTTTTTTTGAAGCAAAGATTTTGAGGAATTATGTACACGTATAATACGTGTTAATATTTCTAGAGGACGACTCGATGGGACGTATCGAAAAGTTCATTAACCCTTAGAACAGGGATTTTCAAAGTGGGGGGCGCAGAGACCTGCAAAGGGGGGCGTGGGCCACTAAGGACCTTAATTACACATTACTTGCATTTACGCCCTATGTACGCTGAAAACATTTACGAAAAAGAGTTCATTTTTTTTATGTTGTCAATATTTGTAGATACGCCTGCGGCCTCCGCCGGCCGTCCGAGCTCTTTGTTTACAGTTTACAGTTATATGTATTATCAGGACAAGGGGGGCGCGGAAATTTTTATTAATTAGAAAGGGGGCGCGTGATTAATAAATTAGGGAACCCCTGCCTTAGAAGCATGGTGGTAACCCACGTTACCACTTTGATTTATTGAATATTTCTAATTTATTTACGTTTGAACTTATTCAAATACGTTTTTTGGACTTTTCAGTTACTTGAGGGATGTAAGAACATAAAAATACACTCTAATTGGCATAATTGTTTATAATATAAGATTTATAAACAAACGAACTGAAAAAAATGACGTTTTTTTTCGAAAGAATTCATTTTTGAAGAATCTATCTAACAAAATAATTGGAAATTTGGTGAGTAAAGGTTTTTGGGGTCGCTGATTACGAATCCGGAGTTAGATTCGCGTAATTCGAAATGGTCGGTACAAAATAGCCGACGTGAACACATAAGTTCGAAAGATT
>JAPYZJ010001567.1:0-26443 GCA_030522765.1 Ophioninae sp. B BG-2022a
AATTGGCAAAAATCGATGGTCCAACTTTGAAATTCTGCCAAAAATCGAAAAATCATCGGATCTGAATTTTAAAAAAAGCATTTTGAAGAGAAAATCATACCGAAGAGATTGAGCACAGAGTGGAGTGTCAAATCCTAAAGGAAAAAAAGTTATCGATGATTAAGTGAAAAAAACGTTGTTCCCTCAAAAATGCAAAAAAAATTTGGATTTAAAAAATTTTGTTTATTGGTCCATTTCGATGTAATTTGATCCCCTGAGCACGAATCTACCATTCATTCGCCCCAGAACTCAACATTTCCATGAAAAAATCGTAAAAAATACGTTTTTTGTGCTTGTATCAATCGACTCAGAATTTCACCCCCAATTTTACGCATGACATTTTGTCGTAGGACACCCTGTATATCTTATATTAGTGATTCGTAAAAAAAAGCCGATTACTCAGTGGTGGGGGTAACTGTACGGTTTGAGTGGGGTAAATTTAGTACCGACCTCGTCCGACACGGCGCTGCTATACAATACGTGTGAAAAAATACATTGACGGTGGGATAACAGCGCGCGCATACTTGCAGAATAGTGTCTTCTCGCTCCCACCAATTGGTTTTCTCATGCTTGAAGCTATGTACCGGATACACGCCGGAAGCTATGTATCTGCACTCCGGTTCTACTTATCTTTAAGCGAATCTTTACTCGACGCGTTAACATTAAACATTTTTTTTTTAACACAACTCGTTAACCCGAATTCTTTTAAAAGAATTTCGGAATCCTCATGACCCAATGACCTTTTTCCTGAGCCTGATGACCCGATCAACGTTACTGTAGTTTGTCGAATGCTGTAAGCTTCCTCGTGACGATAAAGTTTGAGCAATAATAAAAAAAGATTTTTTTTTTTAATAAAAGAGTGAGGACTCTGATACATCGAATCGGTAATTATTGGTTCCACCAAAAGTAGATTTAAGAAAGAAAGCAAGTAAAGAAGTGGTCCGTTGGCCGTGCGGGCTAAGGCGCGGCCAGCGGATCGGAAGGTCCCGGGTTCGAATCCCGGAAGCGGTCGAGATTTTTCTTCGAAATTTTTTGATGAAACTCGTTTCGCTGCCGTGAGGTGAACTTGGGACCGGCTGTACTGGCATGGGTTTTCCGCAGTTTCCCTATGCCCGTGCCAGAAACGACACGGTGAATACGGTACAGAGGGGGTAAGTCGGCTGTGGCCGCAAGGGAAGGGACAGGAGGAAAAACAAGGCGGAGGAAGGAAAACAAGGAGGAGGAAACAAGGTGAAGAGAAAAACAGGAAGAAACCGAGAGGAGAGGTAAAAACTGTAAAAACCCAAAAAGTGCACGAGATGGAACAACAATAAAAAAAAGGCAAGAAAAGAAAAAAAGAATCGTCGTGGAAGAGTAAATTGGAGAATTCTGTGGTCCGATGAAGTGAAAAATGATTTATTCGCAGCGATTCTTAGTAGATCGATCGCCGTTTCACCGAGCGCGTCTCGATAGTTGTACATAAACATCATAAGTGAAATTAGCCGGTAGAGAAGGATCGCGAGAGGCGGGAGACTGCCGCGGTAAAACCGGCCACTCATCGTATAAGGCCAAGTTAACCGGTGGGAGGTGTGTCAGTTCGAAAGTTTCGTCGAACCTCACGATACGAGACCACTCCGAGTTTTGCGGGCTCGCGTTTTAAACATGCAGGATCCGTGGACAAGGGGTTCGCTGCTTGCCGTCTTATTCGTACTTTATCCTGGTAATTACACGCTCGAATCAAATTAAAACTTCGTTATATTTGCAAGGTAATAAAGAAAACTAATTTCATGTTAGATAGTTTCAATAAAAAATAATAACGATAGTTTAATTCACTATACGCGAAACTTGGGAAATGTTTTATCGCTTTTCCGTTCCTCCTTCGTACATTCTCGTATAGTTATACGCGCGTATTTGTACGGAGGCGAAACGTATTAATGATACGATATCACGCTTCGCATAACGGACATGATCTCGCAAAGGAATTCTAGAAAAGTCGATCACTTCGGAATATCAAGTGCAACACCGGAAGTTTCACTTCCAACGTATTACGAAGTGAACGGTGCAGTGTCTACAAAAATAAATAAGTTTTCTCTCGATCGATTTATTCTTTTTTCCAATGATAGCGCGGTTTCTTTCATTCGCAATTTCTTGTCAATCGTGCGGCAACGCGAGAAAGTGCCCTGCAGAAAAATTCAGGTGGCTCGAAGTATTTTGCCTCCCAGTCCCAGATCTTATAAAATTTCGATTTACAACAGTAATTTTATGTTTAATTTGTTATTATCACTTGTTTTTTTTTACTACTTAATAAAATATCGCGTGACAAGTTTTTTTGTAAATGAGAATTTAATTTGGATGTTGTTACCTCTCTTGAAAAACAACTTCATCGTATCTCGTTTTTCCTTTGTCGTTTGTGCATAGGAATCTCGTTAGCGAGGGGAAAAGAAACTTCGAGTCAGGCGCCTTGTATAGAGCACAGCAAGTTCTACAGAAATCCAAATACTCCAGCTCACAGTATCTGGTCACCGAGTGCATGCGCCAAATACTTTCTATGCTTAGGTAAATCCTCCTCGATATAATATTTCTCAAATGCAAAATAATAATGATCGATTGAATATAAAGAATATGAATTATTGTATAGCAAGTACGTGTTCCAATTATTATTTTATATGATGTTTCTTTCGTTTAGAGATCTAACCGAAAAATCATTAATTTTTCGATACGCTTTCAGACAATGAAGTTTTTGAGTTCAAATGTTCGGAAGGCTTGTTGTTCGACGTATCTCGACAGATATGCGACTTCAAGCACAACGTCGACAACTGCGACGTGACTTCCGGTAAGTCGACCGTCGTCGAGCAGCCTAGATTTTTTTTTATTTTCCTCGCACGAACAAAATGTTTTTTTTTTTTTCGTCCAAGTGAAAGAAAATTTGATTTGAATTTCGAAAAGTTTTTTTTCAGAGGGACGACCACCGAAACCGTTATTAGAGAATGGTGAGTGCGAGGACGAAAGCCTCTCCTGCGGCGATGGTACCTGTCTACCGACCAATTACTTTTGCGATGGAAGCGTCGACTGTCCCGACGGTTCGGACGAAGAGTGGTGCGGTACGATAGTCACTTTTCCACTTTCGACCATTTCTCTTCCAACTTTTATCTTCTATTTTTCCCCATAAACGACGTTTTTTTTTTGCCTGGATTCGTAACCGATTTCTTCATGAAAAATTGTCAGACGGTAGGAGCGATCCGAATTCTGCTGTTCGATGCGAACCTCGGAAATGCAAACTTCCGGACTGTTGGTGCTCGAACGACGGGAAAAAGATACCTGGAAATTTGTCGATCTCCGATGTACCGCAAATGATAACGATCACCTTTGACGATGCAGTTAATGCTGAGAATTTTCATCTCTACAAGAGTAAGTCAAACATCGAACCTAACCTCGGGGTTTGGGTTTGTTTGGGTCATCATACAACAAAACAAACCCAAACAAAAAATATCGTTCACCCACGAGTATTGAAAAATTAAACTTAAATGAAACGTATGCTGTCTTTTGTTGTTCGTTTCTCACCCATGCAACCATAGCGAAGCGTTGCAGGGAACAGCTAGTTAAAAAATAAAATTGTTTGCAGAGATTTTCAACGACGAAAGAAAAAATAAGAACGGTTGCCCGATACGTGGAACTTTCTACGTGAGCCATCAGTACACGAACTACCGTCACATACAATATTTGTGGAACGCCGGTCACGAAATTGCCGCGCATTCGGTCACGTAAGCCATTATTTTGTAGGACTCTAAATAGGGTAAGTCCGGGGGAGATGGCCCTACTAACTGAATTAATACCAAGTGGATTTTATTTACTTTTTGATTTTTTCTCAAACAAATTACGCACAGTCTTGTCGCTGGCCGTGAGTTAGTATATAGTTATATTTACATAACGCCATCTGTTAGTAAACAATCGTATTTTTATCGATTGGTCATCTCTCCCGTACGGCCATCTCCCCCGGACTTACCCTACTATAAAAAACAGAAGAAAAGTAGATGGTAAACTTAATATTTTCTGTCGTCGTACAGACATCGAGGACCCGAAGAATGGTGGTCGAGAAATGCCACCATTGAAGATTGGTTCGATGAAATGGTCGGAATAGCAAATATCATCAACAAGTACAGTGCTGTCCGAATGGAGGATATAAAAGGTAATATTTATTATCCAAAAAATAATCATTTTCTTCAGTAATAAGGAAATGAAGACCATTGTGACAAGAATCGAATTGAAACCTAGATCAGGAGAGGAAAAGCCAATGGTATCGAATATATCTCGATCCAAAATATACCGAGGATTGAAAATTTCAATATGAAATCATGTTAAGTAAAGGTTTCGTGATAACTAAAGGTTTGCGAGCGCCGTTTCTACGGGTCGGTTGGAATCGCCAATTTCTAATGATGTCGGAGTTTGGTTTCGTATACGATTCGTCGATAATCGCACCGTTCACGGATCCTCCGATATGGCCCTACACCCTGGACTACATGCCTCCGCACGATTGCTCGGCCCCGGGACAGCTATGCCCTACCAGAGCCTATCCGGGTCTTTGGGAAATTCCTATCAACGAGCTTGTAGCAGGGGTACGTCAAAAATCAAATTTCACTATTAAAAATCATTTAACTATTCTCTTCGAGGCGATATAAATTTCATTTCTTTATTTTTTATCAGCTCACATTTGTTTGGGTTTAAATTTAATGAAAGGAGTGTTGTATTGTATTCTAGTTAGCAATAGAGTATTATAATTACAGGAGTATACCTGCACGACCGTTGAAGACTGTGCACAAAACTTGTCAGAGGAAGAAGTCTACAAGATGCTAATGCTTAACTTCAAGAGACATTACATCACGAATCGTGCTCCGTTCGGTCTTCATTTTCACGCGGCGTGGTTCCAGACACAAAGCAATCTCTACGCTTTTACTGTGAGTATGTTTGGCTCAACGATCCTATGCGCCCCATTAATATATACGAGTAGAGAAATACAAAGGAAAATAACTCTGCTTCTAGAAATTTTTGGACGACCTTCTTCGACTTTCGGATGTATATTTCGTAACGAGTCATCAAGTTCTGGAGTGGATGAAAAAACCTACTGCACTCAGGGACCTCGGAACTTTCGAGCCCTGGAGCTGTCGAAGACGAGAGTACGAGCCTTATGAGATCGCCTGTGATTTACCGAGTTCGTGCAAATTGCCGTCTCGTGTTTTCAAGGCTTACAGATATTTTCAAACGTGCTTCGAATGTCCCAAGCAGTATCCCTGGCTTAGAAACGAATTCGGAGCGGATTAAACGAAGGGTAGAATTATTTGTAACTGTAGTTTTAATTTGTGATAAAGGAGCTTCAAAAAGCTCATACGCGGAGGCCGCTGTCGTACTGTATTCTTGAAGTTACGTACGGATACTCGGCGCAATTCGAAAGTACAACAATCTTGAATGTGTTGAAATGAATAAATAAAGTATTTATTCGTTTACGAAGTGAACAAAAAAAAAAAGTTAGCCGTGGGAAGATTTTGCACAATTGAGGAAGCGGAGAAGATTGAACGGATCGCAACAGAGAATCTGGCGAGACGGCCAAAAGAGTCTCCGCTTAAAAGGGTCAGGGATCAGAGGGATCAAAAGAAATCCTTCAAAATGAAGGATTCCTTTTCGATCTTTCAACAGCAATAAATCGAACGGTTTATCCCAGACACCTTGTACAGACTTATCAATTATCTTGCTGTATGAATGGATTCTGTATCGATTCCATGCCGTCGACAGGGCATATGAGGACAACCGACGTACCTCGACATACGACGAGTCCCAACATTCGTGTGCCCTGGTTAAGCTTGTACGGATCATCAGGATCTGATCGAGAACAAGAAAAATATTCGTTTTACCTTGGACCGGGAATTTCATATCTCCGTATTAGTTCTTAAGTACTAATATAGTGCTATACGATTCGAAGCTGCTGAATGAAGCTCGGTTATCCGAAATCGCTTTCATGTTAAAATTACACAGACTTAGGAATATTGAAATTTTTTATGCTTGTTTTCGAAAATTTCGTTTCTGCAATTATTGAAATTGAACGCTCAAAAATGTGATAAACATTTCGCGTAACAAGAAGAGCGATCAATCGTTCCGAAATTTTCAATCCGTTGTTCGCAAAATAGATTTTTTGAAAAATAGCAGGTAATCGGTTCAATTTTGTTTTTCCAATTTGTTATCGAAAGAAGGTAAACTGAGTTGGTTACATATTGATTTTCTTACCTCTGAGGTATTCCGTTGTGTTGTCGAGGACGAGATTAAGAAGAGGGTCGTAACCTTTGAGGATACCGGCGGTCTCTCTACCACCAGCAAATTTTACGCGTATGTTTTTTTCAAGATACTTGGACAAGTCTAGGATACTTTCTTTTCTCTTCTTCTCCTTATGATCGCCATGAACGTTTTGCGGTTGCTAAAATAATTGTATTCGATTAAAGACTCCGATTGGTATTCCAATAGCAATTTTTAGGTTAGTCCTATTGTTACGGGATGGTACCTGTTTCGCGACCTGGAAAAGAAACGGGAAGCATTTCTTAATTTCCAAAATTAAAGAAAAACAACGTGGCTTATTGATTGCCTCCTCAAATACTTACGGACATTTTTGTGTTAGATTGAAATGTGACAACTCGATGTTTTTCTTAAAATGTAATGTACAGTGAGAAGACGGCGTGATGGCGGCGTAACTTTCGACAGTTACACGCGCTTGTGTTTTGAATTGACGGAATGAAGTTACTCGCTTATACGTGCAATTTTTGTCCAACCACGGTTTTATATACAGGTCTAGAAACTGTAACGCTGGGTGCCACGAAAAAACGTGTTCTTTAGCGACGACGAATCACTAGTTGGCGCTGTGGTTCCGTCACCCGCATACCTAACCTGAATTACGACGAGCAATGGAGTGAAGTGTTTGCATGTGTCTCAGAATCGCGCCGAAATTGTAGTTTTTTCGCTATTCCGACAATAGATCAATTGCAGCTAACCAACGTTGTTTGTGAAAAACATTTCGACGACGAAGATATTTCTCGAGAATGGATCAAGCGTGGGAATTGGTCAAGTGAACAAGAAGGTGGGAGAGAGATAGAGTAATACAAGTATGGCCGATTAGTACTCTCTCTGTCTGACCCTCACCCCCTCACGTCACGCGGGGTATTCCGATTGCAGCGCCAATATCTTCAATAAACGAACTACCTCCTCCACTCGAGTTTCTAGACCTGTATGTAAGACCGTGGTCCTCAACCTTCAAGATTTATTTAACTCCGTGAAGTTAGCTGGTATGAGTTTTCAAAGCGGAAAAGTCACTCTGTTATTTTACCGTTTGTGGTAATTACCATCAACGGTAAGTTCTCCATGCATGACGTTATTACCAGATGAAGTTGGCGGAAAATACCCTCTTTAATGTTCAGCCTTCTTTTTTTAACTCTTCGATAAATCAAAATTAATTAGATACGTCACGGTTAACCGGATAACGTTATCTCTCAAAATTAACAGTTACAAACGTCGTACATCGTACTATCCGGTACAATGACACAGTAAGCAAAAATAAAAATTCAAACATACTCCTTTAACGTCCTTCCTATACGTATATCTTCGCTTTTTTGTTTAATCAAAATCAAAGACAGAAAAACAATAGTGATGTATTTGAAGAAAGTGGGGAGAAGAACAATAATGCTGCATTCGAAAATGAAGAAACTTCCGGGATGGATGAATCGTCGAAGGAAAGAAAGATCACTGCTCCCGGACGTCGTTGGTACCGGTTCGAAATTTTGACAGCGTATTCGGCGATACTTCGGGGTTCGTTTGCCATGAATAATCCCCGATTCAAGCTGCAGAGTCGAGGTAATCAAGCCACTTCGTGTTCAGTGGTTGCGATAGTTTTCGGTCGTTTATTCGAGCCGAAGGATTGGACGAAGAGTTACATCGATCAAATCTTGGAATACGGCGACAAACTGTTTCGCATAAGTGTGACGAGAAATCGTGTCAGCGCCGGTACTTATCTGAGAACAACTCTAGTTTATCCGGAATTTTACATCGACGACTACAAGTGTCTCGTATGCATTGAGGACGCGAGTGCCTACGGGAATTTATTTAGTGCCAGTATCGGCTGTCCGGACTTTGCGGAAGGTGCGCAACGTTTCTTCAAGCTCAACGAATGCGGCGTCGTTACGGCGCAAGGAACTTCGATCGCCGTTTGGCGCGATCCAAAGGCCGGTTATTTGTACTACGATCCATCCTCGTGCGGTCCGGACGGCGCCAGGATCGGCAAGGACGGCGTCGCTTGCGCCATGAGATTCAAGAGAATCGGCGACATGGTAGAATTGTTTCTTCGAAATATGGATCATCGATACGATTCGCGATATTGCATCGACAAAGTTAGCGTGACTAGGGTAACCCCCATAAATCGCGGATTGGCATTCGATAACGGAGCTCAGCTAGTAGTGGACAAGAACGTCCTGCGCGCCTTAAATCCCATGGATATCGAGAAAGATAAATTGGACTGTACTCGAGCGGCACCGAAAGAGCCGAAATCATCTTCAGCCGTTGATTATCCTACAGCAATAGGCAAAGAACCATTGACGATAACGATCTCGAACTACGAAATAGACGAACGTTTGGCTACCGAGCCATTGATCAGCTTCACGTTCCTCGATACAGCCTATCCCTACTACGACATGGAAGCTAACATCCCTTCGACGTTTAAAGAACTGTCGGATAAAGTAGCGATTCTTCATGGTTGGACTCACGAGTCTAGCGAGATGTACAAAGGCAAAGGAGCCCAGAATGTTGCAAATTGCATAGCTGCCATAGCCATGAAAAAGGTGCATCCCGTGAAGACGTGGCTAAGGCCAAAACTTGATGAGATACTCGTTCAGGGAGATGCACTTTACGCCAAAGTCAAGGTCGAAAAACCAACAATAAAGACATTAACAGCTTTGGATTTTGATGACATCGTGATCAAGATCGATGATAGGCAGATGTTTATCGACGTTGAGCTTCTCACCGTAGTAGGCACGATAAGTTCGAAAATTCCTGGCGTGCTTGGTATTAAGGAGGCTTTGGAGGAATTCTTTCTAGTCAACAAGGACGGAATTATCGAGTGCAGTTCAATGGCACTAGCCGTCTGGACGCAAAACGACTATTACTACGCGTTTGATCCGCGTCAATGCGACGCGACGGGGACGAGGATCATCGTTGAAAAAGGGAAATCTGCTAAAACGGCGAAGAAGGGAGATACCGCGATCGGTGACAAAAAAGTCAAAGGAAAATGTTGCGTCGTGCGATTCTCCGATCTTGATTCGTTGGTGGCCATCTTCTTGAACAATATCGATCCCACTAAAAAGAATGATCGTTTTACACTTCGAAGTATAGAGGTGATCGACTATCAGCCGGGAGTGAGAGTATGGAAGGAATTCCAGCCTGGAGATGTGGGAAAGACTTGGATATTGCGCGGTGGAATTTCCAGTAGGGCTGAGAGATTCGAGCCGGAGAGCCGAGGTGTTCAGGGTATTGCGATGCCGATAGTCGGTTTGGTCAATGCGACTAAAACATCACCGGACAAGTGGACGAAGGATACAATCGACGATTCTGTTAAGAACGGTGACGAATATTATAACTGGTGTATATCACCCGAAGAGGAGGAAGAAGATCGTCGTTTATTGGCTGGCAACGCGAAAAAAATTCTTTACGTGAACAAGCAGCGCGTCAAAATCGATCTGCAAGAGTCCTCAATCGTCGGTGATCTCAAGGCTAACGACGTTGATAGCAAAATGCCAAACTTGTCGCGTGCTTTGGTACAGTTTTTCAAAAGTCGACAATACGGGATAGTCGAGGCAAAGAATTTATCAGTGGGCGTATGGAAGTCCGATGATGAGCAGAACGACAAGTCGAAAGCGACCTTTTACTACCTCTATGATGCGAATCCGAGAGACAAACTTGGTCGCGCGTCGAATCAAGAGGACGACGATGAATCGACCGCTTGTGTTGTTCGAGCGGTGGATCCTACCGTATTGGCTGACCTCATTGCGTCGAATGTCGACCTCGAAGAGCAAGGAAGCGATGAGTTCGTCATTCATGAGTTTAAGGTTATTTCGAGCAGTGAACCGATGACCGAGGAAGAGATCGAGCTCGACAAAGCAACACCTGTAAAACCTGACATGAACTTTTACACTGAGTTGGGGGAAGACGGCGCCTGCCTGAACGGTAGCTTTAACCAGGCTGACGAAGTCATCTTCAAGCATCGAACGCGCGACAAGCAACAAGCTGCCATCGGTCTCGTTGCGCTTGCCATGAGAAAGCTATACAATCCTCATCTCTGGTATCGCGAGGTCGTAGATGATATTTTGAAGATTGGCGATCGAGTTACGCAGCAGAATCTCGAAAATTTACCCGCACCCGATGAATACGATGAGGAGGAGGAAAAAGAAGCTGGTAAAGTCATAGCCAGGGATTACCTTTTGCCTAGCGAGATTGCCGAAGAATTTGACATAGGTGTCAATCGATTTGCCGTTAAAGTTGAGGAAGATGTACTTACGGATGAAATATCGAATCTAGCCACAATTTTAGAACAGTTCTTTGCGGAAAATACGATTGGTGTATTTCGACAAGAGATGCTTGTGTTACCGATCTGGAAAGAGGGTGACGTTTACTTCACGATGGATCCCAGGGGACGCGACAATGCGGGAATCCCCAAGGAGAAAGATGGCACCGCGAGCGTTTTTTGGTTCACGAGTATTCCAGCGCTTGCATCCATCCTAGGATCAACCGCAAGGAACGACGTCGTTTTCACTATCGACTCGGTTACACTGACGCAGACCTACGAAAGTCGGGTATCTGAAACCGAGCGTTTACACAAGACCACGTCGGGAGAGGAACTCTGGCATAATTTTCCGAAGAAATACGAGGGTGTTTGGGAACTCGAAGGAACGGTGAAGCTCGACGATGAGAGATTCGATCGGCGCAATTGGAAGAAGCAGACAGCCGCAGTAGCGACGATGGCAGTTTTATTTTCTAAAGCTTACGAACCTCGCCAATGGAACAGCAAGATTCTCGATGAAGCCATAATCGCTGGAGACAAATTTCATTCGAAATGCGTCGAGCGTCTGGGCTCGTCGTTGCCTCCCACTATCAATGAGATGACAAAGGAATTTTTTCTGTCAAATCGAAGACTCGATCTAACGATCGAGGATAGCGTCGAAACGGGTGATTTGGAAGGAAAGCCTCCAAAGGTTCAAGATATCGGGACCGGATTGAAGAAATTTTTCGCGCGATATAACTCCGGAGCATTGACCTTGCTCGATCGATTAAACATTGCCTTGTGGAAGCACACCAATTTTTATTTCTGCCTCGTTCCTTTCGGGCCTGGCGACAACGTGAAAGTCCCGCGCGTCGTGCGTTTCGCAAATTCGGACCTTATGAGCGAATATCTCAAGGACATCTTTGGGTCCGAAGGCGATTACGCGTTAACGTCTATGGACGTCGTCGATTGGGACAAACGGCCGCCCTGGAAATTTGATCCCAGTTCAGCCGTGCGTCCTTCTAATTTGCCGCCATTGAATGCCTACCATAAACTTCATGGAATCGAAGGTGAAGCACGCGCCATATTGAGAGGCATGACGCATCAAGGATCGGACATATTTCCCGACAAAATTCGCAATAAGCAAACAGCGGCTAATTGCGTGGTGGCTCTGGCTATGTCCGTGGTCAAGGATCCCGCGACTTGGACAACGAAAACGCTGGACGAGATACTCGTAATGGGTACAAACGTTCACCGTGAGACCGCGAAATCGCGTCCCCTTAGAGAAAGAATCAAGCCGCGTGACATCGTCAGAGTATTTCACGTGGGTGTCAATGTGATGAGCACCGATGTGGAAGAATCAACGATATCCGGGCCGATCGCGGTACCTCCGCCGGAGCCGGAAGTCAAGGGCAAAGGCAAAGCAAAGAAGAAGAAACCGCCAAAACCGAAGAAGGCAAAGAAAGGAAAAGCGAAGAGGGTACCGCCACCTCCACCAGCAGCCATCTATCTGGTGGAGGGATTGCGTAAATTCTTCGAGAGTAACCGCGCTGGTGTTCTCGTAACCGGACGTTACATGGTTGCTCTTTGGAAAGATCAAGGCGTCTACTTTATGTTCGATCCATGCGCGCGCGATGATCATGGATCGCGGCACGATCATGGCACGTGTTGCGTTACATGGTTTGCTTGTTTCGAGCCTCTCTACGATCTCATCTTCGGGAATATCGAGGATAATGAGAAATACGGTCGATACGAAATATCTCGCGTTATCGCCAGAACGACGCTGATCGAAGCGTTGCCGTGCCCCGCCGGTTTCCGGCCGATTCTTCGTTGCGTCGTACCGTCCATCCCTGTACCCTCCACCGAGAGAAATCCTTCCCTGGACGTGGAAATTCTCACCGAGTATAAAATCGTCGATGACGACGCGAGCGTCTTACGCGGCAGTTTACACATGAACGATCGAACGTTCGACGTTAAGAGTCGTGGTCTACAAAGCACTGCAATTGCCGCGGTCGCCATTGTCGTTGGCGTTTTGCATGTTCCTTCGACCTGGACCACCGGGCTGGTCGATGCCATTCTTAAATACGGCGATCGCCTTCACACTGATTCAACAAGAGCCTTACGAACCGGCGCTCGAAATTTATCGCCTGTGGAGCTTCTAACAGTTTTTGTGATCGGTGATTTTTGTGCCTCCATTCATGTGCATCGTCACACCACTGCGGGTGTTCTCTACGTTTCCGATCTTCTGCAAGCTCTCACCCTTTTTTTCCGCAACAATTGCTCCGGTATACTGCACTTGGGAAATTACGCCGTCGCGGTTATGCAACACTACGGAAAGTTTTATCTCTTTGACCCTTTGGCTCGCAACGAATTTGGCCGCGTCGCTTATGAAGGAACCGCTTGTGTAGTCAAGTTTCAAAACATCGAGAGACTCGCCTGGCACTTTGTTACCAACTGCAACTACAAACTCCCCATCGTTTATACCCTTAACGGGATCAATGTACTCAATCTACACTTTTTCGGTGATACGCGAACCGAATGTCCAACGTTTTGCGACAAGAAGTGATCCGAATGCTCCTCTGTTATGGCCGGAATAACTGTGGCGTCAAATAAACTTGCGCTAGTCGAAAGCATTTATTTTCATTGAGTCATATCGATGTAAAACTTCAACTGCATAAAATGTAACCGTCACTCGGATACTGTCTAATCCAAATACCTGCAGAACCGAATAAAAATTCATTGTACGATAGAGTTATTGTGGTTTCATACACGGTCGTCCAAATCACGTTATCAGGCAAGTATAATCGGAAATTGTGCATTATCGGTAGCGCAGAATCGGCGCAAACTACCGATAGCTGCCGCTAGACAATACCGACGTGGCATCAACCATCACCGCGTGTCTTCTTTAGATTTTAAACAGACGGATGCCAATGTTTGTATCGTTATCAAGAAGAATATCACACGTTAATTACTAAAACATGCAAAACGTAAAATTGAAACGGCTATGTTCACACATCTTCTAGAGACGCGCCTGGTTGTGGCTCCAATTGTGGTAAGAATCGGAAACTCGAACGATGGATGGTCGATGCCGGCGGTAGATAGCGGAAACGTTTACCTTACCGATATGTTGAGCTTCGCGGACGATACTTTTGCAGCCGATCCAAGCAACGGAGTCTCACTCCAAGAATTCTATGCGGTCTATATAGGTGTTTACGCGGTACGGTCAGGTACGCTCAACACTATAGTTGGGACAAACAAAAAAAAGACAGACATCATCGATAGTCTGGTGGTGTATTATTTTGGTTGAACCGACGATCACGTTGATATTGCGCGAAGCTTTCGGTGCTGGTGGCTCGTCGGGACGATAGGATGAGCGTTAGCGACGACACGGATCGACAGTGCTGCGAGACGACAACCGAGCCTTACGGAGTCGCCATGGGAGACGTCCTTGCAAAAGGATACTATAACGAGGATAAAACAAGACCGGACGTGAGCGGCGACGATTCCAGCGTTACCTCTAGAATATTGAGTGAACGTCGAGGTGCCGACGGTGGCTCGGATGCACTCGACGATGGCACCACGAACAATATTTCTAGGCTAGCTGATACAACTGGGGTACGGTTTTCAATTCACTCGTGTTTTTACCGCGCCCTCCCGCGCGCGCGATTTTTTTTCCTTCAAACTAATTTATGTCGTAACAACCGTCAGATTGAATATCCTTTGCTGCTCCGTTCGGTACAGCATTTGTCGCTTGTTTTACTCCTGTCCCACAGGACGATTCTTCGGACAGCTTCGATTCGAAGGATACCGCTCTTAGGATAAAAGCTCAAATTGTTGAGACACATTCGTGCTGTGTCGAAGCGAATCACGGATCGGCGGAACCGTCGCCGGATCGTTCCTACGCCGTTTGCCCCAGCGATTGTTCCCAACATCCCGATAATTTTTGTCCCTGCGATACGTGTAAACTGTGCAAACTCAAGAGGTCAGTCCACGAAGTAATAGCTCGTTCGTCATAGAGCAAAAAAAGAGCGTTGCGAGACGTTGGCGTTGAGTTAAAACTCGGGCATTATTCGTGTTTACCAGGGCAATGATAGACGACGAGTTAAAGCGGGAGATTCGATGGCACAGACTCTGGACCGAACTGCGCGATCATATAAGGTCGGTGTTCGAAGCTGCGCTTGAAGCTACCGTCGTTCCGAACACTGCGCAATATCAGTGCGATCCTTGCAGATTGAACCAACTGCGGGAAAACGTTGTTCAGTGAGTCAATTGAATTGTTACAGCTGTTAATTATCTCAGAAGCAGTAGCAATTTATTTAAACGTAGCGCCTCGGCTGTAATCGAGTAATACGTCCTTCTGCACATACACAAATTTGTCTGGTACATCGAGCGTACCTGGACGGTACGCGCACGGAATTAATGCTACGCGCGATTTATTGAATCCCAGGATGTGCAAGAGGAATTCGCAACAATTACTCCTTATGCTGATAGTGCAAGCTCAAGAATTCGTCGTGGAGCTGAAAAATCGAATCAAGGAAACCCTCCACGACCACAGTTTGACCAACGTTGCTGAAATCTTTCTCACACGTGTGTACCTTGTATCATAGACAAGCTGTAATATTTCATGCGACGCACATTTCTTAAAGTCCGGATCGTATCATCGATATGCCAGGAATCCTCGATGGATACGACGCTTTCGTCTCAACGGCGAAGCAGGTCACGGATTTGGTGAAACCGGTGGAAGAAAGACATCTATTGAAGTTCAACCTCACGTGGGAATTTTTCAATAAGGCCCTGTACGAAAATCATATCTGGATGTCCGAACCGTCGATGCGAAACGTGACCGGTTCGTTCACCACGCAAGTGCGTAAAGCCTTCGAGTTTTCTCTTACTCGTTATTCGGTTGGGGCTTCGGAGGAGTGGACGATCCCCTTTTGAGATTGATACTTCTCGCATCGATCTAACGCTCTGTCCTATCGTAGCTGACCAAGTCGCGGAAGCGCCACAGTTATCAGGCATTGTTCGAGAGATACCTCGCCTTCGTTGCGGAAATGGTGAGGGTCGCCGAGCTCTGGCCTGAAACGGAGCGCCTCATTGTCAAGTGGAAGTGAGTAGAAGTGACACTTTGTTTAATTTATAAGTCTGCGCGAATTATATAGAGGAAACTTGTTCAGTGACAAGCAGACCGCTGATCGTGGACGCGCAACGGACTCTCCTCTGGACTCGAATAACGTTTCGTCCAGTTCCGACGTTGCGCCGAGGTCTCAAGACAAATGCGAAGGTTCCAACGAGAAAGAGATCGCCGAAAGAACCTCGCGATCTTACGTCTCCCGTCCCTTCAGCAATGGTACGAGCGTCCAACCTAACGCCGAGACTAACGGTCGGGACAGTCTTTCGTCTCTCTCCTCGATCAGCCAAGGTGAGCAATAATCTTGCAGTAAAACCGCACCGTGCGAACTCGTATTTCTTTTTTATTGTCTGTTTTTTGTAAACGATACGAAACGCGCATCTTCCGTAGCTACCAAGTCGATAGTACGAAACGATTCGAGCGATGAGCATATGGGGTTTCTGAAGAAGAGAGCGAGCACGGGGACTATGGTGAATCCGTTGCACGAATTGGACATTGCGTTGCGTCATAAAACCGATATCGTGCAGGAGATCGCGTACGATCTTTCGGAAGGTATGGATCGTGAACCACAGAGACAGATGTGTCAATGCATTTACGAACATATGAGGGAGATCGACGAGACCGGTCGCACTTGGTGGTCGGATTCTCCGTGTTTATGCGTTCTCAATCTCCGATGGCTGTGCGGCGTCAGTAAGGCTTGTCCGTGTCTCGTTGCTGGTAAATAATCGGGAACCTCGTATGCATTTTTCGATTCTCTAATATATTTTTCTTGAACGCCGCGAATATATTGGTTTTTCAAAAACGTCCTTTCGTACTCTAACTCTATAAAAATGAAAACTCTTCTGTCCTGATTATTGTAACGAACTCCTTTTCTACTTTTCATTAGAAGTAATGAACGGTTCAACCGTTATCAAATTCATTCAAACAATGCTCCCATAGCGCCGACGTTGAAGGCGATATCGACCGAGAGACCAGAATCTCCTACCTCAACGACATCCGTCGCGGTAAATTTTAGCCATACGCTTTCTCAATTGCATACTTGGAAATCGCGATAGACTGATCGGTGGATGTTCGATTGCAGCCGATGGCGAAGCAAACGAGGCATTCTACGACCCAAACGGCTAATCCGATGATTTCGGCAAAGGAATCGCCGGACGAAGCTCCGACGAATGGCCCCCTGGTGACAACGGCGACGGCTACGACAACGATATCGACGGCGCCGACTCTATCGACGAATACCATAGCGCATAATCATAATCACACCGTGCCCTATCAGGGTAGGTGTAAGTGCTTTCGATTGTATCGTCGCTCGTGACTATCTTGCATCTTCCGTCCGTTCTAACCGTCGTGTTCTTCGGTGTTGTCGCGGTTAGGTACTACGCATACGCACTTTCACGGACCGTCGGGAGATTCGGGAAAAGGCTCGGTCCACCGAGCCAACACCCACAACAATTACGCGCCACACACTTGGCACAAGCAGGCCAAAGTCGAACACATCAAGAGGGTATTGTGTAATGATTGTAAGTATTTCATTACCACGACGAATACGTTCGTTCTTTGCACAGGCGGTGATCGCAGGTTGATTGCTAATATCGAGATTTTTCAGCGAATCCCGGTGAAGGCGATTGTTCGGACTCCGGTAGCAGCCAGGAGGATTCCTGTTCAACGAGCAGCTCTACACCGCGAGACTCCAGTAGACACTGCGATTGCTGTTATTGCGAGGTTTTCGGTCCCGGACTTGTAAGTAACGGATCAATGATTCTCAAATGTTGGACGTAGTAGCGCGAATGCCGGGCATACGCTGAGTACATTGACGCTTAACTCGCAGCCATCGGTCGCACCGGTCAGTAGAAACTACAACGAGATGCGAGAACGCCTGCGACAATTATTGACGAAGAAAAAGGCGAAGAGGTGCAAAGCCCCGTGTAGTCCACCGAAAAGTCCCGCGGAGTCCTCGATCGCGTCGAGCACGAGTACCGATCCCAAAGCGACTCCACCTTTGAGAAATGCTCCCTCACGCTCGAATACTCCCATACCAGTCGTAACAACGAGTCAACCGGATCAGCTAGATCTATGGGATGTGGAGGCCCTTCTTGAGTTCATCGAGGGTAACCAAGGTACCAAAAAAGACAATAAGAGGACTGAGAAAAAAGCGAGGCAAAAGCAGCGCAAGGTGAGAAATCGATCGTTTGTGTGACGCGTGTCCTTTCGTGCGACATATCCATTATCTTTACGGTTCATTTTTTTTTCCGTTTTTCGAAACGTCCAGCTCGACGAGATACTTCGAAGGGCGAAAGAGGAGGCCGATAAACAGAAACTCATAGAATTACAGAAGAAAACTCCGGAAGTTACGATCACCGTGGTCGATCCACTTAAACCAATATCGCACAGATTACCGCAACGTAATTTACCCGAAGTCTCGATATTGCCGACGATGGCATCACCGGTTGCTCCCGCGACTGTTCAGAAACAAGCCAATACCAGCAAAAAGAAGGATAAACAAACGCAACAGCCACAAAAGCAGCAACAAAAGCAAGTGGACAAAGAACCGGGCCAATTTGGCAATACGAACACCGCGAAATGCAAAAACCCTCCGTCGAGTCCCGTAGCACCGATCAATCTCAACGTATATGATTTCGTAGTGCGCGATAGTCCGACAAACAAAACGAATCGTGCCGCGAAACTCGAGAACGATAAGTGCGCGAAAGCTGCGATTTCGAAAAGTGACAAAGTAGAACCCGCGCTAGCAACAACGCTAGGAACCAATGACTCGACGGAAGTGAAATTGACGAAGAAAGACCGAAAGAAATTGCGACGAGAAATGAAAAAATTGGAAGAGTCGAAGAAGAAAGAGGAGGAGGAACGGGTAGAACCGATCGCCGAAAACAAACCCCAAATTGTGACGATCAAGAGAGTGATGGAGTCGAACAATGCAGAACCAACCGTTACGATAACTCTCAAAGGACAAACTCCCGCGGAGGATAAGGTTTTGTTTACACTCGTTAATGGACAAACGAAAGAACCGAGTTCTGCCAAATCGGATAATCCACAAGCCCAAGTTACCAGCGGTAAGAAGAAGAAAAACAAAGGAAACGGTTGCAATAATCAGAATAGTAACAATTCAACGCAACGAGAAGCGGAGAAGGTGCAGCAACAAACGCCGAGCTCGAAAAATCAAACCCCACAAAAGGACAACGATTCGAGAGCTGGAAAGCAGCAGCAGCAGCAGCAGCAACAGACGAGTACTAACAAAACGAAGGCCAAGAAGGCGGATGAGAAGCTGGCGGTGCCGGATCATCCACAGAGCATCAATGAAGCTAAGAGTACAAAATCGAAGAAGGACAAGAAGACTGCGGACCTCAAGCAAGTCACAACGCAGCCCACGTCTGTTGCTAAAAGTCAAAATTCACAATCGCAACAACTGCAACAAAGCGCGAGTCGGAAACAGACTAAAGGTATTACCGTTCAGAAAACGCAGGCTGGCCAGAGATTGCAACGGAGCGAGGACAGTAAGAAAAAGTCCAAGGGTCAACAGCGAGTCGAACAGACTTCTCAAACGAACGCTCCGAAAAGTAAAAAAGATAACGAGACCGTAACGAACAAAGCGACAATCAAGGATGAGGTTCAGAAGAATCCAACGAAGAAGAATCATTCGACGATTAAGCCGCAGATTTCGAGCGACGATGCGTCGAGCGAGAGTGTCGAATATCAGAGCACTCTGCTCAGCAACCAATTCAAGGATTTTGGCCCGAGTTCCAAAATTAATATAGAGAATCTCAAGTTACCACCGGGTATCACGATAACAAAGGTCGACGCGCCTGCCAAATCACTTCCGATAAAATCAGCTCCGATGCCTAAGCCCGTCACAGCCACTAAACAAACAACGATAATAGCCGCCCCGATGAGCGGCGTTCAATCGAATTATCCTGGTTCCAAGGCTGGCGGGAACGTTATCGTCGTTGATACTGGAAAGCTCAAGCAGGATCTTCTTCCGAAGAGTTGCGACAAGTTAAAAGGTTATTACTCCTTTTTATTTTTGGCCTGTTTTGTTTCTGGTAATGTATCCTCCCTATCAGCCGTAAGTTGTGAATTTCCGTTTTTTATATCGGCGCTTCTCACCGCAATATCGCAGTTTGCGGTCAACTTGCACAATTAGGTGTTTAAAACTGCTGGTAAAAACAGTCGTGAAACGAAATAGGTAATTTCTTATGAATACGTGAGATTCTAATTGGTCGTAATCTGTTCGCAGAAATTCAAAAGGAGAGTCAGACAGGTTCGAGCGCGACGACCGGAAAGAAGAAAAAGAAGAAGAAGGGGAAGAACTCGAGTTCACCCGGGCGTGTTACGAACACGACGCGTGGATCGAACAGGGGTGGAAGCGACTCGGGAAAGGAAAACGGTGACGAGCCAGCCAAGATAGTTCACAATCCCGGATCAAATATGATAACGATAAGAAATCCGGCGTTCGGACCTGCTCCGAAAATCGACGCGACACCGCAGGCAGCGATTATAAAAGTCTCAGAAAACGGAATGGTGACGATTCGGAGCCCGGCACTTCAGCAGGCGATAAACGCGGGTTTAACGCCGCCAGCGCAACCGGACTTTATCGTTAAAGGTGATCCGGCATTAACCAACAATAATAACAGCGCGCTAACGAGTAACAGGACGACCCTTGCACCGAGCAATTCGACGAATCGCAAAAATACGAACGATATTGTATCACCGAGTTTGGCAGAATTTCGTAGCAGGCTCGCGTCCGACGGCGGTTCGCTACCGGGGCTCGCAAATATTCACATAAGCAAAGTGACGAATGGCCAACAAATTCCCGAGAGAGGAATCAATATTCGAGGGACCAGCGTCACTTTGACAAAAGTCCGATCACCCGATGCTCCGACGTCCAACGGCGCAACCGCGTTCAGCCCGAAAGGTAACGATGCCGCAACGATCATCGAGGATGTCCACCAGGTTGAAACAGCGGTGAGGGAAGCGATAAGCGCCACGATTAACGCGCCCGGAAGTAGCAAAGGCAAAAAGAAGAAAAAACGCGGCAACGGCACCAAGAACTCCGGGGATGACTGGAATCTCGTTGGTGAGAAACACAAATAATAGTCATTGAAAAAAAAAAAAGAAAAATTACGCCCACGAATCTGTCTCTTTCATCTCATTCGTTCTTTTTCTTCGTTTGCTTCTCTTTTCTCATATCCGGTCACATCGATTATTTCATTTCTTCGAGCGCCCACTCAATGTTCTTTGCGATTGTCCGCTCATGTGAGATATCAAGAGATTAAAATCTCCGTTTTCTTTCGGCAAGCTTATAAAGAAAAGTCTGAACTTTTAATTAGCAATGACACGAGACTTCATTCACACAAAAGCTTGTACACCGGACCATACGTAAGGCAGTATTCTTTTTCGTTTCTTTGTTGCATCGTAATCTTTCTGAAATATTTATATTGCAAAAAGTTTATGTAATTAACGATTTTCTTGTACAGGCTCTTCCGCAAATGATGTTTTTCTCTGAAATGCTAGTTTGGGGGTGATATTCCGGGACGATTTGTATAACCATGCGTTTCAGGGAACAACATCAGTTGCTGCACATCCTGCGTATATCCATCAAACAGGGTTTTTTATGAATATGAAAAAAAAAAAAAACTACAGAAGTGAAACTTGAAAAAGGCTTGCCAAATAAAATCTGGCACCGCTGCCCGTTTTTATTGCAAAACCAAATATCGAGACCAGAATACTGTTCTGGCGACGAAAATATTAAATGACCAGTTTTAACTCGAGGAAGTCTAAGGCTCGTATTAGTATCCCGGATGATTGAAAAAAATGAATGAAAGAGAGAAAGAGAGAGAGAGAGACACACACTTGTAAGATGACAAAAAAAAAAACACTCAACTTTGTCGATGGCGGTGAGGACGCAATCAATTGTGATAATGAGGAACGTATCAGACGCATACGATTCAATAATGGCTAGGAATAATATATATTTTTCAAAAACTGGAGAACGTTGGAATAAATAAAAGGAATCAAATTATTTTCGTTTGAATCGAGGCTTATTTACTCTCTCTTTCTTCCCGGCGGAAATCGTATCGTATCCCAATTATTGATCGGGTTAGTCTATTTCGATAACTATCAACCACTGTGTTCGCCTGTAGCACAAGAATTTATAAAATTACTTTCCACTTATTTGAGTGAGATCGTGGCAATCGTGTCACGTCGTAACCAGCCGGAGGTCATGCGGTCATGCAAAAAGTCTTAATGAAAATCTTTGGAATATACGAATCACTCTCTTTCTCGAAATCATTGTACGACGAAACATGTGCAGTCTGTAAGTATTCAGAGCGTCTCGTTTTCCAGAGAGCGTATTCACGCCAAAAGATATAGACCTCGAGGACGGTGAAATGGACGACGCGGAACGTGAATTGGAAGCCTTCAAGCGTTTCTGCCTGCAGTCGGTACCGCCGCCGCGCAAAGAAAAGGTTAATCTCAACATCAAGGATATCGTTCTTAAGAAGAAATCGTCCTCGACTGCGACATCGGCGACCGGAGCCGCCGCGGTTATCGCCGCGAATTAACGTCTCAGCGTTGCATCGGTACGCGTCTTTATCCGGGCGCGTCTTATCAATAACTGCCACGCGTTTTTCGAGTTCGGGGCTTTGAGTGCATACGCTAAATAAGACCATATAGGCAACACGTGACGCGCAAAGAATTTTATTGCGCATACGGGTCAACCAATTGGAAATTGTATTGAAGAAAACAAAAGAAGAGAAACAAATGCGTAAAGGCCGCGGAGGCAACAAGAATACCCGCGTCAAGTGCAATTTGTCAAAAACTTACCACACGTTGATCATCGTACTAAATGACGCGGGTAAAGAAAAGGAATTTTTATAGCCAACTTTGTGTACGAAAGTGAAAACGAATCGAGAATCAGCAAGTATTTTACCCGTTGTTTCGCTAAGCGACGCGTCAGTTGTGTTCGATTCGAGAGTCCTGCTCGTAGATATCGTATTCGCAACGATTTTCTCGTTAGCCACTCCCACCGACACACACACACACACGCATACACCTAAACTGTAAATGATTCGTTGTCGCGTTGAAGGCAGTTGATCGATGATCCGTGATAACGATAAAAGTTTATACTAGGGTTATTTGTATGGCTGTATGTATATACAATTCATACAAACCGCAAAGCACCCCGCGAAACACACGAGGGCTCGTTTAAATATAAAATGATTATCTTGTCCGCGTTGTTCGTAGGACAGACTGAAAAAAAAACTTTTGCGATGAGAAAAAAAAAACGAAAATCAGTGCGATAGATAGATTAAGGGTGGAGGATGAGAAGAATGCTGCCGCAATACGTCAAAGGTTTCGTGGCCTCCCGTTATGAGAACGCTTGTCAAAGAGCTTCAAAGTTTTGAATGGGCGGAGATGTTGCGACGCAGCCCAAAAACACAATGCATTTTGTACGACGAGCTTTAGTTTATAACACTGTATGTATGTATAATGTATTCCGTGCGTAGAGTGACAGATCCCGAAGTGTCTCTACACACATATATGTATAGACGGAGAGAGAGTGAAAGTGAGAGAGAGAGAGAGAGAATCGAATTTATAACGTTCGGCGGATTTGAATTCTCGCTATTCTTGCCGTCAGTGATCGGAAAAATGTCCGCAATCGCGGACTCGTCGCGACTCAACGTTGGAGGAATTAAAAAAGCAAGAAAAATGAAAAAAAAAAAAAAAAAAAACAAAAAGTAATGTTCCATACAATCGCAGGAATGACTAATTTGAGAGATTGTCGCATCGTCCACTACGATGCGATCATCATTTCAGTGTCTGTCACAATGATACATCCTTATTATTTTCTTTCCAATAAAACGAAACAAACCGATTATAATATTTACATAATAAGGACTGAATGCACTCGTCGACCTTTCCGTCCTTAACACGCGCTCCGCGTGGTTTTTTTTGGAAACCGCGAATGTATCACGTAAATAGAAGAAAATTGCCTGGGCTTATCTTGGATCATGAAAACGGAAAAGGAGCTTTTCGTTCTTAGAACGCCGAGTGCAGCACCTCAATTTGAATTGGTTCGAAGCTGGGGGATCACTCGAGGATACGAAGAGAATTCCCCCATTGCTATTTGTATTCATCACGATTGACGAATACGCCTCTGGGATCCCAAGGCGACGGATTGGGCGCCGTTTTGGCGCGAGGCGATTTCTATTATAGCGTTTGCATTCTCGATTGTCGATTCTCCGCCTCGCTATTCGAGCTAACCGCATCAACATTATTTCTGTCTCGTGTCTACAAATCGATCCGTATCGTCGTACACGCTTCGACGCGAACGCGATTCGTACCTCCTCCTTTCATTCCGCGGAGTCTCTTTCGAAGGCGTTACCACCATTTTTTCTTCCCCTTTTTCGTTACTTCGATTAAGGCAGGAATTCTACTTTGAAACTATGAAGAAAAAACATTTTTTTTTTTACATTTTTTGAAAGTATGTTCAAGAATGTTCGGTCAAAATTTCATAAAGTTCCAAGCAGTCTAACTATCCTTTTTCGCCTTTCGCACCTACCTGCGAACCGTGTACAAAAAATGAATAAAATACATTTAAAAAATTTTTTTTATGTACTTAAAGAGTGTACCTATTTATTGAACAGTTTAAACCCCATATCGATATCTTTAATAGTATTCTCAGAAATAAATTCACGAAAATAGCGTGTTTTTCATGGTTTCGAAGTAGAATCCTGCCTTGAAAACCTCTCGTCGGTTTCGAGCGGCGCCTGCTCTCCTTAAGCGGTATTCATTCGACTCTCTCCAACCAGTCGCTTCTCGAGCGGATGAACTGATCTTCCAAGATCGGACGTTGAATCCGAAGGGTCTTTCCTCTCGAACAAGATCCATCGAAGACCACTCGAGACCACTGTACACACGTTGATGTTAACGACCGTATGAATCATTCGTCATTATTGTCGAGAAGCACTTTATTTATGTAACATGCTCACAAGTGCGTGTACGCGTATAAAAATGTCAGTGGCCGATACTTGGATGCAAACTTATTCATTGGGCGCTACTTTGAATTTTTTTTTTTTTTTGGAATAAATGTTTTCTACCTTTCGGTGCGAGAGAGCCAAGCAACGCGTTCTTCCTCCCGAGGTACATACAGATCCGGCCACGTGTCACCAGACATTTTCCAGAAGCCTCGGAGTCTCGAGAGCTGTAGAAATTTCGAGAGCTCGAGGTCCAAACATCCCCTGAGGTCTGCTCATTACAAACAAACTCTTGACATCTAGGAGCGTGCATCAATACGCCAAGTTTACAGTCTGAAGAAACCCGGGAAATTGCACTTGTATATAGTCTTGGTTCGAATCGTTGAAACGATTGCGTGCTCGCGAGAAATGATTTTCCGGTTTATATTATTTCGTCGAACTCTCGGATCTTACGCAGCGTTCGCGATATTATTTTTGATTCAGGCAAGATTAGGCATCGCGGGCTTTAAAATACCATCCTGCGCATTCTCATTCAATGGGTAAACCGTGTCTTTTTCATATTAGACCGAATGGAGTTGGGCTTTGCTGATTATATTTTCAGAAAACCGTATCTTGAATTTATTAGCACTGTAACGGTAACTCGGTGCCCAATTTACCATTGGGCTAAATCGCAGTGTCCATTCGATTGAAGCAAGCTTGTGGATACGAGGCGTTTTCTACGTCTCGGTATTTCAAACGGGATCAAACGAGTCGGAAGATACACCGGCGTTTGAGCGCCTCTTGACTACAAAAAGTTGTACCTCTCGGAGCAAAAAAAAAAATACCAACAAATTC
The DNA here is from genome assembly GCA_030522765.1 of Ophioninae sp. B BG-2022a. Classification (NCBI taxonomy): domain Eukaryota; kingdom Metazoa; phylum Arthropoda; class Insecta; order Hymenoptera; family Ichneumonidae; species Ophioninae sp. B BG-2022a. The sequence continues at coordinate 25,529 of JAPYZJ010001567.1, forward strand.
GCAGAATGAAAAGCCACCTTGATCACGGCGAGATTAGTTTCGGTACAATTGACTCCCTTTACGATTTCCAAGTAAAATAGAATGCTCACATAGTTGTATCGAGCCAAATAACTAACATACTTGAAGAAGTTTGCTCGGCATGGTTGGAGCACCGAGGGTACTCGACGAATCGCTATTAATCATTAACTCGAAGAGAACGAGAAGCAGATAAAGGAAGAGGCAGAAAAGAGAAAGAGGGAGAAAGCGTTGCAGCAAGTATTTTCTCATTGTCGATTAGGTATCTCGATTAAAGCTAACGATTTAATTAAAAGAGTCGCCGGTTTATCCTTGAGCGGTACGGAGGTTTCTCGCCAACGTTCCTCTCGTACAATAACGTCCAAAGTATAACACAGTCAATAATTCCATTTTTTAAATTGTACGGAAATCAATAGATTTGAACAGTTGGGAAGTATCGTCTCGAGGTTCATGGTCTTCGTCTTTGATCGTCTTTGCTGGTTGTTTTCGCTTCTCTCCTTCGCACACGGACACAAGGTTATGCGCGGTCACGCGATCAACAATTAGGTCTGACGAAATCGCAAAAGGACGAGAGAGATCTCGTTGAGAAAAACGAGGCTTGGTCCCGCTGCCTGATCCCTCGTCTATGTACCTATAATAATACAAGACACACCTAGTCTATCGTATTGGGCACGGAAAAAGAATGCCCAACGGATCGATCGCTAGTGTATAGTCGCGATTGATGAATTACATAGGTCTACAGAAATCTCCCCCTCCGAGATTTGATGGTTGATACCGGCAAATTTTGGGACCCTGAATATAGGAAAAATAATGAAAAAATTCCAACACGTCCAGATTTTTTGCTATTTGATATTTTTATTTTTTACCAAAATACCCTAGGTGGTCTCAGATAAAACCGTA
>JAPYZJ010001568.1:0-36623 GCA_030522765.1 Ophioninae sp. B BG-2022a
ATGCGAAGATGTGTGCAAAACAGAGGCGGACATGTTGAACATGAAATTTAGACTTGTTAAAACTTGAAATGTCAATAAATTTAGTCATTTGTACTCACCCATTGTTTTATTTATCTTTTTCTGCCTCCGTTATAGCCTATGAAACTAAGTTTTTTTTACAAACTTTTGATAAAACTCCAGATTATTATACCTCGTTGGATAGCTGATAAAATGTAGATATTTTTAGGCACATTTGCAAAACACGCGGCATAATTATTTTTTTAGATATCCTTGAAAAAAAACTTGCTAATTTTTTATTAGTTTTTGTAGCTTTTGATCGTCTACAACGACGTATTTATTCATTTTACATACAATATTGCTTATTGAGGTCATAAAGCATCTTATTTTACATGTAAACATCAAATAATAGTAATAATAAGACATTCATTTCAAAACAGCTGAGCCAATAGTCGAAAATCAGCTATTTTTTATAATAATCAATTAAATTAAAATATCTCGAAAATGGTTAGGTTTAGGATGGGATGTTTCATAGACAAATCAGTCAGAAATTATGTAAACTACACGCCCTTAACGGGAATACGTCGAGTTACCAGTAACCCTGTGTATACGATTTTACATGGCTCGATCTACGTGTATTGGTATAAATTGAAAAATGCAGTATTTACTTTCATATGTGGTCGACTACCGCATTAACCAAAATTTGTTGCATCACTCCGGTATGGTCTAGTGGCTAGGATACCTGGCTCTCACCCAGGAGGCTCGGGTTCGATTCCCGGTACCGGAATTTTTTTCCGGTACCGGAATTTTTTTAGCTTGAGATTTTTATATTCCAATGAAACTTCAAAGTTTTTTATTTCGAATCGACCGATCGAATTATTTAAATATTTCGAACACAAATCTAATATACTAATCTTGGTCCATTCGTGTAACTATTTATAAATGAAATGTTCGTTTCTTGTACTGAATGTAAGTAATCGTTTTCAACAGATCCGGTATGGTCTAGTGGCTAGGATACCTGGCTCTCACCCAGGAGGCTCGGGTTCGATTCCCGGTACCGGAATTTTTTTTTTCATATATGAAGTGATTTATATATTACTAAATAGAGCAAATATACCTTGACATCGCCAACGCAGAGAATTTTCGGTGGCTGATTAGCACGTACAACGAACTCGGGACCGACACATTGATTCTTGTTGAAACTTCGCGTTGGTCCACCGAGCGCTCTATAAAGGCGGGAGGGTGCTCTTTGAACCGATTTGCCTCGCCGCGCCCTCGGACCATTCTTTATTGCAAGCCTAAAATCATATAAATTTGTGTTAAAAAGAAAGAGGATAGTGATGAAATTGATAGTGATATCTTCTATGCATACCTTGGCGGTTTAGCCGGCGCAACGGATTCACTTAGGCCATTATTGGGTTGAGGCAGTGGAACCGCCGGCCTCTTAAGAGTCGTCATGACCCTCGGTGGTTTTGGAGGCACCGGGCCATGTAAACCCGGAACTTTCATGGAAGACACTGGATTATTTTGGCCGCTACTTTGTAGACCATCGTCCACTTTGTTAATGCCGTTAAAAACACGTAGTTTAGGTGCCACGATCAAACCGTTGCTTTGGGAATGAGATCGGGATCCGGATTCCTGCAAAGTTCTCGTCGGAAGTTGCGGATTCGAGTATTGTCGATGTAGCGATTGGGAGTTAACCATTTGGCCATTTCCACCAAGGTTGCTCTTGCCCCTGACGTTATCGGTTTGCCCGAGTGGTTTATCGACGTCCGAGGTTCTCGCTAGATGAGCTATGTTAGGCTGAGACAGTCCACCGTTCTTTATGGATCTTGGCCTTCCCGTAACCGTTTGGCCATAAAAATCTTCTCTCGCCCGGTTGGGCTTGGGAACGAGTCCGTTCACCCGAACGTCCTGGGAACTAAGAAACGGTTTGACCGGAAGGGCATAGATCGGATCGCTGTATACATTGTTGGAGTGAGACGACCGCGATGTGCTTTGACCAGTCGAGAGCATTATAAGGTTGTGAGCACTCCTCGCGTGAACAGTCAGTTCGCGATTAACGCGCTCCGAATATTCCGGCTGTGAATTCGTTCGGGCATGATGAATAGCCAGATGTTGGCCGTTGCTTGTTTGTATGTCAATCTGCGACTGGAATTGTGGTTTCGGACTGCTAAGTGATGGCTCTTGCCCAGATAAGCTGAGTAAATTTGGGTGCGATCTCGAGTTACGTGACTGTGCCTTGAAGATGGCACCTTTGACGTGATGCTTCGAAAAATGAACCTGCTGCTGTGGCTGTTTCTGTTTTTGATGCTGCTGATGCTGCTTCTGCGGTTGAGATTGTGCTTGGTGTTTAATCTGTCGTTGATGAGCACACTGAGTGGTTGATGGTGGAGCTTGCAGAGCAGGACAGAAGGCTCGTTTTCGAGCAATGTATTGGGGTGATCGCGTTACTTCTCTGTACATATCCATGACGATGTGGGTGAAGGGTTTCGACTGCAAACGCGTACGACAGTACTCCGATATCACCTGCAAACAAAATTCCACATTCTGTGCGAAATACTTTACGTGCCATCGAAGAAATTCGACATTGACAAAGGCCGAGAATGGAAACTCGATTTGGTACAATCGGTTACTTTTTCGAGCAATAGACCTTCGTCGTCCGGAATATGTGTTCGTAAATCGACCGTGTCCTACATTTCGGTGATATGAAAATTCCATCTTCGTTTTTGTCTACAATGTGTATAACAAATCTCTCATCCGATCGACTGCATTCGCGTTGACATTCTGACAGACCATTAGCGGGGATCTCTAAGCCTCCAAAAAGTACGCATCAGCGGAACCCACGCGTGGAAACTACCCCTCGACCATGTACCAGCAACGCCATTTTTTTCCTGTTATTTCCGGGAATCCCTAATGATGGAAGCATTCTATGTGGGTTGCGAGTTTTTCAATGTGGGCAGCATATAAATAGCCGAATTAGAGGTATCTCACGTGATGCGAATATAAAAATACTACAGAAATAGAATATTTAAATCTAGCGTATCTCTTTTACGTTACACTGATGCGACAAATTGGACCATTCAGTAGTGCGAAGCAAGATTTTTTGGCGAACTGTCGCTTTTTTTCACTACTTAATGAAATAATTAACCTATCGTTATATCAGCTCGGCTAGAAAATCATGAGGAACAAATGTAAAGATGACTCGAAAGTAGAAACAGACATCTACTCTATATTCATTCCAATACATAAAATATTCCAAAAACTACAAAATGTAATGTCATATATCGCGAGTGATCTCTCTCGATGAAAGTTTTAAAGAATGGTGACTGTGCGAATACAGTGCTACATATTTTCGTTGATAGTAGGTCAATCCTTAGAGGTGTTTCGTTTTATCTGACACCAGCAAATCTTCGAAATACCGTTCGTGTTTTCATGAGTGACGGTTTCGTGAACTAAATCACTAGTTTTCTCTGCTTGCTCTATCTAATACCTCACTGACCTCTTTTCCCTGTGCTCGTCCAAGAAAGCCCATCTTGCACTATCCCCCAGAATTCCAGTTATAGACGTATGTTGAAACTCAGAGGAGAAAGTGCTAACTCGGAAGCGCGGTAACTTCGTGCTGATAATTTATTGGTAGTCGAGAAACGGTAGCGAGTATATTGAGAGTTGGGTGTAGAAGAGCTATTCGGTTAGAGCGCTACCCTTGTGCATCGATCTTTTGCTCCGTTGGATGTGGGCGTACGAATTCAACCTACTATACGAAACTACTTCCATCAGTTCTCGAATCCACGCCGAATCAGTTTCAGAGTTTTGATTAATGATACATACTTGAAAATTTCCACAATGATCGACCATTCCCATATCTACTGGATGAAGCTTCCTCCCTATGGGTTTGAAGTTTGCATCGTTGGTTGCCAACGAAAAATTTTTTTTCGATAATCAAATTTTTTTTATGTTTGCATTCTTTGGACCAAAATATGCCTACCGTGAAACGGGCAGGCTTTTTCATCCCCCGCAACTTACTCTTATCGGGGGGTAAAAGCGAAAAAAAATTATATCTCCCGTGGGATTGCGATAATCAAATTTTTTATTGTTGGGATAAATTTTAAGGACAACAAAGACCTCTTAAAAAAATTGGCGGCGATTTTCATCCCCCGGAACTTACCCGACGAAGCCTAACTGTTGGGATCGGAGCAGAAATCAAAGAAAGGGAAAACGAAACATGGCGCGATGTGGCGAAGAATATTGGAACTGGCAACAAAAATACGATGACGGCTGTCTCGACCTAGGAGGAAGATCGAACCGATATTCACGCGAAACCTCGTACATTAATGGTATGAATACTGCATGAGAGTATACGATGGTTCACGCTTCACCCCGTGCATGCTAATGGCGATACAGTGCGTACAAAATGGTGTTCAGGTGTGTGATGATCCGTAGCTGACCGAGGGATGTACGAAATGGATTGTTTCTGTCGATTCCTCCTCGTCATGCGGTGTGGACGATCATTTGCCTGCTAACGCGGCATACGGCGAACGTGCCGGAAATTCCGATAATCCTATGCCTCAGTGAATCGCACGATATTTATTTCCAATTCCATATATCGGTGACAAACCTTCTATTGTTATTCAGAGTCGTACATGGACATGTAATTTTTGGCGGTAAACAAGTTTATCGCTGAGACATTATCGACTTGTCACCCTATCGATTTTCATGACAACGTAAATGAGCAGTACGATACTATAGTCATCGTTACGATAAAGCTCAGCTGAAGTTTTGCACGAAAAACGATCTATTTAATCGTTTAACGGGCGTTCGAGAGCATCCGTGATTACGGTGAAATTAACGTCGTTCATTACTCAAATGAGGCATGATACTCCGTATACCCACAGCGCACCAATTGGGAATTTTCGGGAATCTCGGATTATTCCTCATTGAAAGGTATTGGAAAGGATTAATTTACTGCATTCTACCTACGGGAGATTCCCTATCATAAGCTTTTTCATCCTCAGAATTGGAAAATTTGACTCGCGCCAATAACGATCTTATAAAGTAATTTTCCATAGCAGAATTGTACATATACAGTACTATGCATATACATTGTATTAAAAGAATACTTGCCTATTAATGACAATTAAAAAGAGGTGTAACACATAGCTGTTTATAGCTAAAGTATTTTTTTATGTTAACTTTTTCATAGCAAGGTCTAAATTAAAGCAAATCAGAGGATAGATATTTTTTACTGCAAATAACCTCAACTATCGCCCTGTTTCGTTTCATCCACAATTTATTACCCACCCTGTATATTGGGATGGTCAGAAAGTAATGTCGCGTTTCAGGACTCTAAGATTGGCCTAGTCACAGCCTCCTCGCCAGCTAAGACCAGTAGTCTTAATAGTAAGTATCCACTTAGAGGATTACTTTCGAACTCTCATTTACGTTTCATTGAAGCCTAATAGTTTCCCATTAAAAAATCGAAATGGAGTATTTCTTTTTGCTGATGATGCCCCAGAAGCCTTGTGCACTTCAACTTGCACCAAAGATTACTTATGTACTTTCATTTAAGGCTCATTGAAGCATAATAGTTGTCCATTTAAAAAATCAAAATGGAGTATTTCTTTTTCGTAGAGGTGCCCCAGAAGCCCTGTGCACTTCGACTTGCACCAAGGATTACTTTTGTACTTTCAGTTAAGTGTAATTGAAGCTTAACAGTTGCCCATTAAAAAATAAAAATGGAGTATTTCTTTTTCATGAAGGTACCACAGAAGCCTGTAAAAGGATTTCAGCATCGATTTAGATGTTCGATTTTTTGTGCGGTTAGGAAATTGACAAGGTATCTAATACTGTATATAGGTATACCAAAAAGAACTGCATGTCTGAAGTACCTTGCCGCTAAAAGCTTTTGCCACCTCATACACGTATGCGATTGAATTATACAGAAGGTAACATATGATACCTTCTATGTGGTCGTGTTCACAAGTGGTCGGGGAATATTGTGCGCGTTCGTAATCGCCGCCGCCTAGACATCGGCGCCAGTGTTACCGTAAGTTCATCAAAGCACACCACTATTCACTGCACACCATTCGATGCATCAACTTTATCCTCGCAGTCTCCCTGTAACTTCAGTGCGACTGACGATAGCTGTCACAGCCCAGAGAGAATACCGCATTCTCTTATTCTCAACGCATCCTCTTTCAAGCAGCCATAGGACCATTGTGCTGTATTCTTCTTTGTCTCACGTAAAACGCGCTTGAATAGACCTGCCATAAACGACAACGTATATTTACTGCAACCCACGACACGTATACGATGACTCCTTGAGGTTCGTTTCAACGGAATCGACTTTGTGCACTTCGAATTGCACCATTGAAACGTTATGGTTATCACGGCTTGGATATCCTTGAAATCAATCGATTCGAATGCACTCTTCGTGAACCGCATGAACATTTTCTTAAGTGCCCGAAGTTTGCACACAAAGTAATTCGGCTATAATGGGATTAGATCAGTTCCACGATTTCTCAATTATTTTAGTCAATGTGCTGTCCTTGAAGTAACATTTCAGTGAAAAATGATTTAAAAATCGATTTTTTTGCATTTTTGGAAAACATAAACATTCATGAAGATAGTGTTCAATTTTAGTCGCGAAATTCGAAATATTTCGGTTGTCTAGACCTTCTTCGTAAAAAGGGGTTCGATCAGCTGCGTGAGATCTGGCACGGATGGCGTGTCTAGGTGACACTTTGAAAGCGTTTTTCACGAAACATCGTTTTTCAAAACGGCGGAAGAATTTAAACGAAGAGGTTTCGAACTATTAGACTCCAATTTTGCGACATCATTCTCCGTGCTATTCTTCAACGTCGGAGAAAAGCGACTTTTACTTGTTTATAAATAATACTTTCTTTAAACGAAAAACTGTCGCAAGATTATCAAAATTGACAGTTAATTTAGAAATACTCATCATTTTATTAACTTTTTATCAAACGAAGTCTCCATCAACCTTTATAATATTTCATACTAATCTTTTTGTTTTTTTTTTTTCGTTTAAATAATTTTTCTAGGAGGACGTTATTTCACCGTCAGACGCTAATTTATTGGGAACTTTTTTGCAGTGGCCAAGAACATGATATAAAAGATAAAAATACAATATTTATAAATTTCTTTTCGTAGAACCTAAGTTATTTGAAGGAACCGAAAAGATTACTCCACTTATCAAATTTTATTTTCAAAAACCTTGATAATCAGAAATTCTCTATACAGTCACACTGGAATGTTTCCGTAATACCTAGGTTCCGAAAAAGGGGATAATTAGCATCATAAAAGTAAAACCTATATTCTGCGAGGCTAATAAGGCTCATAATTTTAATTAAGGTGACAAAATTTGATTAACAAATTGGCTGTAAACGTTTTTCCAGTGCCAGCCATTCATGAACCTGCATATTTCAAGTCCCACCGATCTTTCACACACTTAATGCTCAAAAAATTATTTTACAAATCATATTTCTGTTCGAAACACTCATTTTTAAGTTCCAATCATAGAAATCGATACATATTTTAAATATATTTTTTGTGAAAATAATGTCGAACTTTTCTGATCGAAAGCATATGGGCTCGGACACTCAATACCCAGGTTCAGAAACGAGGTGTTAATGAAAACTATTTGAATTCATATGTATTATTATTTTTTTTAATAATAATTTGGGAGGGAAGGAGTAAAAAAGTTTACCTAATAGGTCAAAAATGTTACAACTCTGAAAAAGATAGAAACTATTAGGAAAAGGCTTTACTACTATTTTGGTGTGGCAATGTTGAATACTACTCAGTCAGCCCTCGGTATATTTTCATCAAGTTCAAAACATTTATCGAAGAAATGTGGGAGGAAAAATAGAACGGTGTAAGATCGTGTTTCTCACTGATTTAATTATCCTTGTATTGTAGGAGATTCCCCAGCAGTAGAGACATAGTCAGAGCTAGAGATGATTGACGGGCATAATCTTGCGTGACATCTGCGAAGTACTCCCGGGGTGGTGAATGCGTACACAATATCAGCAACGTGGGGTATCTCGCTGACTAGTACGTTTGAGATATAGCGGTCAACCACTAACTCCTCAAACAATCGACTTCTTTGAATAGTGACGATACACAGGGATCTTCTTACGAGGTAAGCGGTCAACGCTAACTTTTTATTTCCCGAACGCCATTGTTGGAATTATATTTCTATAGACATTCAAAAAGTTCATCGAGTTGTGAGGATTTTTGTGAGCAGTCAGACGACCTAGTGTATTACGGCAAACGATAGTATTTTTTTTTTGTATTTTTATAAAAAATAATATTTTATCAAACATTGTAAGTTGTGTTCAAATGGTCGTTTGAACGATATATCTCACATTCAGAAATTGTAAGTTACTAACTGTTTCTCCCATATGACTGAATGATTTTTATATAGTTATCTATTCGCTAATCATAGATAGTCAAGGTTGTTTTTCTTTAATGAAAATCAGAGTTTGGATTCTCATTTAAAAAATACGAACGAAAATAACGTGGAAATAAAAAAAACAAGCAATTTTACACTTTTGCTGTTTTTATAGTTTTCAAAAGCTGTTTTCGTAAATTTCGAAGTTAAAAAATATCCGGTCATATATAAGTTTTATTGAAATATTAAATACCTACACTGTTTTGTATTAATCTACGCCGAATGGCTATTAGTAAAATATACTACTTAGTTTAAATAGCAATAACTTTATTGTTTATCAACATTTATAAATCAAAAACATCAAACCTGATTAGACTACGTATCAATTATACGTATCATCCTGTCCTTACAATTCCGATACGTGAGAAAAGGAAATTGAGAATCGATATAAATTTTCGACTTCAGCTTATGCAGACAAATTCTTAATAGTACGTAACCTAGCAACGTTAGAAAAATGTCCGTCGTCATCACACTATAAATCATGTATAGCTACAATCATCACAATCAAAAAATTAGCGTTCCAGTGCCTTTGAAAATTTCCTGCCTCCTACCTGCAATGCCATTTTCCAATTACCCTGTTGTGGGCATAAATGCCCAAATGTCCGCGATTTAAACAATTAGCTATGTGAAAAAGGAGCAGGACCAAACTGTGGACTTTGTTGAAAGCAATGAGGCGGTTTTCCTGAACGATTCAACGCACTCGGAGCTTTACAAATTCCAATAACACAATCAGCCTGGTATATAATTGGTGGGAAATTGGTTTATTATTCACTCTGGCGCATCTCGTGACTATATTCGTCGCATCGTCCTGGGCTCGGTGGCCAAGGTGCCTTGTCGCTCACACTCTCGCTTTGGGCAAGCAATTGTAGTCAGATGCAGCTATAACGACGAAGGCGGTCCCCCAACACATTCAGGGATGTTAAATCATCTCGGCTGTACGCCCACGCCTCCGGCCATTCTCTCAAAATATATACATATACATATGTGTGAACACTCCCGCTGGCAATAAAGCTAATTAATTCGTCGGCTACCATCCTAGTCACGACGTTTAAGTACGCATGGGCGATTTCGAATCAATGGGACTCCCCATTTCTTACCTAACGTTTCCCTACCAATGTTAAAGCCCAGAATCACCAGTTTTCATTGCCAGGGTTGCGTTTTGTTGGGATGGACGTTACCACGAATTAATAGCCCAAGTTCTACAAGAAGAGGAAATCTCTATTACTCGGTATCAGATTGGAAAGCGTGTTATTTCTTAACAAGCCCTCAGAGGCTATAGGGCGAATTATTTCTAGTTTCATGTCCAAGGTCTTTGCGATAAGGCTGCTGTGGAGAGTGGCACACGGAGGGCTGATAAGTAATCGGTCGATATGGTGAGGATAGCCGCTTGGACGTCTTTACAGCTACTCTCACTAAGTGCCGGAGGCCCTTTGAACATGAGATTGATCGTGCTCCAAGGGTTTGTTGAATATCTACGTGCATCAAACGGATTCCACCAATCTGCTCGTATACATTGCCTGCTTCATTTTTTCGTTCCCCTTCAGCATTCCTCAGAATACCTATTTTTGGATTTTCATTTCGCGCGGTTCAAATATTGATTAAAATTCCAATTCGTCTATGCCATTTCACTGGCTCTTTCTAACGATTAGTCTCAATTATCAGTTTTCATTTATCGGGATCAGCGATCACTCAGGTACGGCTAGGCCAAGTGTTATATCGACAGATGAATGGCGCGCCCCAACGATCGATCCAGTTTGATGCGTGCATATATATCAACCAACAAATTTAACGCTTCCACGAGTTTCTATAGAAATAGCTGCACGATCACTCGACTCTCGTGGGGCTATTTTAAGCTACAGTGTCAGCAGTCGGGAATCGCAGTATTCGCAAACGTTGCTTTAACGCCGAATGCCTATCTCTGTATACGGGACAAATATCGTCTGTTCATACCGGCACGTTTCGAGTTTACGAACGATCACACAGAGAGAGAGAGAGAGAGAGAGAGAGACAGGTGAAAGGTTAGCTAAATGTTACATGAGTATTATTATCCTGGCGTCTTGGGAACCGACACCAGCACTCCCCCTTCACCTGCTTCACTTTGTGATCCTTGTTCTTAAGTTTTACTAAAAATCGCGCTGCTGACGTTACGATAAAGTACTGCTCATATTTTCATAATAACAATTGTTTACAGCACTCCAAAGCCTCAGACACCCTAATGATTCCCATTGTTGCGCAAAGATCAACAATGCCCGGTGCACAAATCAAAAAGAAGAACAAACAGTTCATCGATCACTCTTCAGCATGGGGAAATTATGAGGTTGAAATTCGCAATGTTGCGACGCAACGAAAATTATTATTATTTAATTTTTCTATTTATTTTTCACTGTAATCGTAATTAAAATACCTCAATAATTATACAAATCTTTATCGTGATAACCTAGAATTCAAATATGACAAAAAATATCTCGCCAAATAATAGATCTAAAGAAATAAAAAAAAAATGAGAAAACAATATTTCGCCAAATCACAGATTTAAAGAAAAAAAAATAAGAAAACAATATTTCGCCAAATAATAGATCTAAGGAAATAAAAAAATGAGAAAACAATATTTCGCCAAATAATAGATCTAAAGCAATAAAAAAATGAGAAAACAATATTTCGCCAAATAATAGATCTGAGAAAATAAAAAAATGAGAAAAGAAATTTCGTTGCGTCACAACGATGCGAACTTCAAGGCCATGCGAAATTTCAGTTTTTTTTTACAGACCGTTACACGCTAAACTTACGTCCAATAGATTCATCAAAGATGCACGCCGATGTGGATCAGGTTCTGTCATCGAGGAGAGAACTGACTGAAGTGCGGACGAGGGTGACACCGATACGGATCCTGTGAGGGCGGCTATTCGTGGTGTCGTGTCTAGTAACGCACGGCCCAGTGAATACATCCACATCTGTAAATTATTGGGATTTGTATTTAGTAGGCTATTGTTTCTTGTTGAGAATATTGAATTATGAATGAAATTGAATGATTCATATTTGCTTTCCAAATCAAAGCAATTTGCTTTGATTTCGAGGCTACGGAGCCAAAATATCATGGTTCAGCCATCCGCTATGTATTTGACCCATCGGAGTCCCATTATCCTTTTGATTTACGTGCGCACAATACCACAAAATTAAACAAATTTTCCCTGCAGCTTTGGAAAACTAATTAATGCGTCTAGCGGATTAATCCTGCATCCAATTGATTGAAATCGCACAATGGTGCTTTGTGGTGCTGAGATAAAACGAAATACAGCAATTTGACAGTGCGTTCCAGCAAAAATTACTGCACCTCGATATTCTGCATCGATGCCAATGTGCATGCACTTGAAAAGGATAACGTTTGAAAAGTATCGGGGTCATCTGTTTAAAATTTAAGACTTACGAGTCTTCAATTGGCTAATTTCCGAAAACTGTCGGGATATTTTGTTTTTTATGATGAATATAATTGCTCTTCCTCCCAATGTCTCGAAAGTAAACCTGGTGATTTACAAAGACCGAGATGTAATAATTACTTGTTGGAAACATCCAGGAATGTTTTCATACAAAACAACAAAAAAGGCAGTGTTTATGGGAAGTATTGTTTTTCAAACCATTGTATTTGCCACAAATGATATCGAATTTATCAAGCGTATCAAAATCTATCAAAACAAAAATTGCAACGAATCCTCGAGCCCATTCTCTATACCGTACTTTTTTTCAAAAATCTGTCCAAATCCTCTCAAGAAAGATTACGAAAATGTCTCTTGTATCAGATAACAAGCTAAAAATACCACTTTAGCCACCCCAAAATCTGCCAACCAGTAACCAAGGTATTTAATTATGACAAAAACAAATTATCGGTGTTCAAGAAACTACAACTAACCACGTTGCAGTGGGTAATATTTCCAGAAATCTTGATCCCTCGAAAGAGTTAAAAATCGAGAGCACGTTCGGAATGAACGCAAATGGGCAAAAATGTACGGGAAAAGGGTGCAACAGAAGTCCTCGAGGGCCACTAAGCCTTCCTCGCCTGGGCGCGAAGCAAATCGATAGTCCAATGGCCTCTGATACCACCGCGAACGTAGTGGTATCTCACTTTAAAAATCACTTCGAGCATAGCCGCGTTTATAGAAAAGCTCGTCGGGCAGCACAGCAGAGGCGACTTCCGAGCAGTGCCAAAAATTATTGATAGGCAATTAATAACCGTTCGAAGCATAAGGATCTTTCAAGAGAATGTTATTAATATCCATCAAACGTAATTCGCAATATTGCAATCGGAAAAGTGTACTTTCGAAAGAAATATATTTAACCTTCAGTGGCCATGCAATGATCAGAATCATATATGGAATCTCCAAGCCAATAATGTGGATATTTGAATGGAAATTCCCTTCAACGCTTCCACTGATAATCACACCAGTTCATAACTTTCTCACTTTTCAAGTGTATACGTAAGAGCTTTACTCTCGCACGCTAACTTTCAAGCCCCATTGAAACAGACCCTTGACCCGACAATGCCAGAGGTGCTGAGTTCATATCTCCGTAGTGTGATGTCCATATAGGCACCGAGAGACCTGAATACACGCGGTGCGTATTAAGGCGCATTGTAGGGGGACTCGTTTCGTGCCTCCCGCATAATCCACCTAAGCTTTCCTTTTATTCCATAGGGATAAAACGCTTTTAGATGCAGCTCAGTATGGACAATGCATCTCTAGTGATAAAAGAAATCATGGGATTTGGATGGATACGTCAGTTAGTGACGTGCTGGAATTTCGCAATCTCGTTACTGCAGCAAGTGAATTGTTTCTTCATGGCCATGGAACAACAAAAATTCCGTGATTCAAAGATCTCACGGTCATTTTTTATTTTTTTATATCATTTCACATGACGAGTTAACAAATAGGATTCAAACTCAATGTCAAGCTCACACTCGCTTTTCGAAAATGTATAAAGGTGAAAAGTAACGAGTTGGCCGTCCCTGCCGTCTTTCAAGAACGGGAAACAATGAAGTGACAAGTGTGGGGTAAAGATGAAAGGGATAGGGTCGTAAAAGCCCGAAAGGGCATACGAAAGAATACTGGAGTAATAAAATGTTTAGTGTTTACTGTGAAAGGAGCACACGAAAGGTGTATAGACAGGAATAGCCAGAATGAAATCCAGCTCTTTTTCTGTGCGCCTCAGGTGAATGCAGAGCGTTCGTACACGTATAAACGTACATCAACGTAAACGCAGAGGATTTCACATTGCCGCGGAGAATTACGCGTGTACTAGGAAACTGGGTGTCGGGACCAACGAACTGTCGAGAAGAAGACTACACACATCCACCTATATATATATACATATCAGCACCTAGGACCATTGCCTTGTTTCCTGCTTGCACCAACCGTAGCGATACACGAGCTCTCGCAAGCTCCCAGACCCACCCTCACCCTCCACCATGTCTGCAAGCCCATCCTATCGTTCGAGTTACAAAAACTTTTCTTCCGGAAACTCTTGTGCCCATGCTCCTTTCAGGATAGCGCAGCTGTATTTTACCGCACTCACATACCCATTTATGTACCATACTCGATTGCACCTACATCCGAACAGTATTTTGCCTACCGAAACCGATTTTTAGAAACGAACAAGTCGAATCTGTCACGTCCTGAGGGGACGTGGGCATATATGTGTTGGTATTCCTCTTTTGAGCCTACGCCTAGCGCAGTAGGACGGGACCAGGGTAAAAAGGGTTATACCAACACATATATGCCCACGTCCCCTCAGGACGTGACAGTATTAATTTTTGAGGGCTCGTCCGGGATCGGATGACGCTCGCAAGAGTTCGGTTGTCGCTTGGATAAACGAGGGACTTCGCTGGTGCCCTGATGCGCTCGCTGGTAGCGGAGTTGTATATTACGCACGAGATTTTCAGAGAGTTTACATATGTAGATACGCGTTGATATTCGGCGAGTTCGTACAATAATCGCGTTGACTTCGTGTATGAATCGATAAAGGAATTGAGTAATAAGAGACTAAGAATTTGGATTCGATAAATAAAGTTGGGAGACTTAGATTGCTACGGTTGCTGTCGGGAGACTAATTTGCTGAAGGAAGTCTTTTACGAAGAGCAAATTTAGAGGGGATTATGGGATCGATTATGGGAGAAAGAACCATGGAGAGATGGAAATTTGATGATGCAATTCTTTTGGCATTGGTCAGTAGGGATTGTCGATAAGAATTGGTTAATATGATTGGTCGCAAAGAGGTACGATTCTACGTACATAGCTTTAGTTCGGAGAATCGGCTTTGGTCATTTCTTCTATGGAACGGATTGCATCAGAGAGTGGAGGAACCTTTGTGTCGACGTTCGGTGACGAAGCGTGTATCGTCGCGAGTTCGATATTCGAGATCTAAACACGGGTGAATTTGACTCGAATTTTCTGACCATGATGATTCTTCATATCGAGTATTATATACGGGGTTACGAAGAAAGAGACCGGATGTATTTTTGATTTCGCGGACGCTGAGGAGTTTACATTACGTATAAATGATGGTGGGTCGAAGATTGTTGATGAGAGGCTCCACGTGTCGTCCAATATAGAATGCAGAATTTTTGGTAGAATTATCCGTGGTTTGCCGTAGGATGTGACAAATCGAACAGCTATTATTCATTTTTAGTGGTGGATTGTGTACGAATACGTATCAATGGAGAGATTCCACAATAACTTGTTAAATAGCATGTACAGAAAGGTGTTCCTTAGCTCGAGAGGGATGTAGGATGCATTAGCAAGTAGCGACAAGTATCATCTATCCTTTTGTCGCCGTTTAGGGACGGTTTGATCCAATTTTTGGCTAGAAGTTTTCGTCGGATTATAAAAATACTAAAATTCTCTAGAATTGTAATTTTAGGTATAAATCGAACATCACAAGAATGGTATAAGAGGGGACAGTGTGATCCAATTTTTGGCTAGAAGTTTTCGTCGAATTATAAAAATACTAAAATTCTCTAGAATTATAATTTCAGGTATAAATCGAACATCGCAAGAATAGCATAAGCGGGGACGGTATGATCCAATTTTTGGCTAGAAGTTTTCGTCGGATTATAAAAATACTAAAATTCTCTAGAATTATAATTTTAGAGATAAATCGAACATCGCAAAATCAGCATCAGAGGGTTGTTAGAGTAAAGCACAGGGACATTGGACGTGAAATGTACTCATAAGGCTATGCGGAACAATGAAACAATCATAATAAATGACTGCTAAGAATTCTCGACCTGACAATTTTTTCCTACAGCAGCAAAATGTCGGATTCACTTGTTTCCCTTTATTCATAGCAAGGATCAAAATTTGTAAGTGTGTAAATAGATATGAAAATTTCAGTCCGATATTCCAAGGTAGCAGATCGGAATATCGATCTTACTTGCCCGAAAATGATTATTTCGTGTGAATGAAGCGTTGGCAGGCAAGCAATTACTTTATCATTATATCATTATGCAGCGAATTGCAAATGGAACGATCAGTAACGTAGACAGTGCTCATCCGATGAAATCGTAAATTTCCAATATGCCCTGCGATACAAGCAAACGTTCTGGCTCAGTTGACACACGTGAACCATGTGCTACCCCAATGATAAATGATGTATTGCTGTGACGGTGAGGTTATTAATCGGCAGGAAAATTAGTGCAGCTGCTTCGCTCAATATTTTGCATATATGCATACATTTACAATGAACAAACAAATAACACTTCACGTTATTCCAAAGTAGCTCTTCGACAAAAAGATAATTAATTTGAAATTAATTTACGTCCGAAACGATAAACATTTTTTTTTAATGATAAAATTTGTAATCAAATATATTAAGTGTAGTAAAAAGAAATCCATTATTTTCTGGAGTCAATCAGCCACAAATGGAGTCAACCAATCACAAAACTGTCGCAAAAGTTTGTTTAGTACGAAATCTCATCTTTCCAACGCCATCTAGTGTAACCCGATCGGACTTATACAACGCGAGATACAGATAACTAAAGCCTTCGATTTCACAGATCATGGGTTTCTTTTTATTACAGCTAATATTAAGTATTCAGGTTTTCGTAAATATTAAATATCATTATTAATATTAATATTTTTTAAATAAATTTCGGTGTACATTTTTGTTAATGACTATACATATAAATGCCCAAACGCTTTTAATAATGCCATTACAGATAAGTATGGTCCAGTACTGAAGTTTCGAGCCTGCGCTCGTTGCGCTCGCTTGTAGGCACGTCTACGGTCACCGCTCCGAGTACTGGCCATAATTAACTCACAGTACCCTTGGAGCTTAATTTCGGTCACCCTTTCATTATTTTCCGTGTCATTAATATACACATCGAATAAATATTGAATGTTTACGAAAATGAAAGAAACTTCAACATAAAAACATTTTTTTGCGAACCTTCTCCGAATCCGTGTCGGAATAAACACGACCAGGCCGATATTCCGGTGGCAAATAAGCCCTCGCAGCTTCCGGCGATGCTAATTGCAACATAACTCTACCACGTGGCGTCAATTCCAGGGTGTGGGGTGTGACGACAGGACCTACCCCGGAGCCACCCACCACTCCGCCATCTGCAACAAACGGAACGACAAGTTTTAATTACGAAATATTGCGCATAACGTATCCTAATGGTTTTCTCCCATTATTCTACTCCTTGAGCAATTAGAGTGATGATACACGAGGTATTTCGTACACGTAACACACCCATGGAAGGGGCAGCGATTTGTAAACGTTCGCAATCTCGTGAATACAAACCGAGTCGAGTTTACGGACACTTAACGGTGAGCAATTACGAAAAAAATTTCGAGGACTTTATGCATCTTGGAAGAGATTTTTAAAAAGTTTCTTTTATAAGAAAACATTTTTAAAATGTATAAAAACAAGTTAGAAATAAAAATTAATTTTTATGTTCATCGGAAGTATATAAAGCCTTTGTAATTTAAAAAACGTCTAAATCATCTAAAAAAAATGTTTTTCAAAAGAAAACGATTTTTAAATGAGGCCGCTATAGTACGAAAAGCCCTCACATTTTTGTTTAAATCGCTCACCTTTAAAAACTCGTCAACTCGACGCGCTTACATTCACGAGATTGTAAACGTAATGTTTTTTCATAAACCCTTTGATTCCATATTTCAATTTTACATGACGTTTATATTTAACACTTTTAGAGGAAAGTTGACTCGTAAAAATATTAAGCATTCATGAAAATTTGCGATTGGAGCAGTCGTTAAATTATTGCAAATTTCTACCCAAGGCGGTGTAAAAGAATATTAAATATTTTGTTTGTGGTGTTTTAACGTTTAACCCTTTGAGTTAAACGTCAAGAAATATTTTTTAATGTTTAAAATATTCTCTTCTATTTTATTTCAATGCTTTCAAAAAGCATATTCAAGAAGTAAAAATATTAAAATGTCAAGAAATGTTCATGAATCGTAATAATTACTTTTTTATTTTTTCATTATACAACATGCGTTTGTAGTGTAATCGATGAATAAGTTTTCAATTATATAAGGTGATATGTTATTGTTAATTCATCGAAAACAGAATAAGTAATATAAAAATATTATTGGACAAAATTATCAATTTTTATTATTGGTACAAAATATTCATACTCATTTTGCTAATTTTTCCGGGTTTACTTCATCAAACTTGTCTTCTCACGTTTGAAACTCAACTGGATTCTTCGCTACTAAATTTTGATAAACAAAGACAACATGGCGTCTAAAGTCTTTAATCCCCTGAGGAATAATAAATAACAAGAAAAATAGAAGGGAGAAAAGGGTCGTAGGTAGTGCATGTAATTATGGTAAATAAGATGGTAATTTGCACAAAATCCCCAACATCCGCGAAGCCCCATTACAACGCACCTGCGATCGCCCTTCCGATGCTTTAGAAGTTGTTTGAGTTTAACTACAACAGTATATATATATATCTTCATGTATATAAATATAATTCCGTAAACTGTACGTGTACGTGTATATATATATTTATCCCGTAAATTTGCAAAATTCTGGAAGAGCCCTTCAAAAAATAGAGCACTTTCCAAATTATAGTTTTCAAGGCTGTGATATCCGTCAAAAATATGTGACTAAAAACTTTATCCCCTCACTATATCCCATATCATCAACCAAAATGAGCATGCGCGACGAACATTTTTTGAATTACGAGGTCTCAACGAGTGACATCACAATTCGATTAATTTTAAAGATTTTTAACACCATTTCAGTCAACGTATAAATTTCTGTTAATATCTCGCGCTTTCACCCTCAGTATCTCATTCCAATTATTCATTCAAATGAGATCTCGTGGCTCAGAGACTGAAACAGGGCGAATCAAACAAATATATATATATATAAAAGATTTCTGTCGTTTTTTATCTCTGAGCTGCAGTGCAATTACACATATGGAGATGAGTGATTTAATAGACATTTCATATCGAGGATTATCCTGGAAATTACTGGATGAACCGACTTATAAAATATTAGTTAAAAATGGAGGAAACCTGAATTTTGAAATTTAAAGCATTTCGTAAATGTTTAGTCTTACAAATAGCGAATTTAATACTAAATTAACATTGAGAAATGTCAATGTTCCTCGTTCGATAATAATTGAAGTCGAATTCAATCTATTCATTTGCTTAATCGATCCTTTCATACTCAATCTTGATGATATGATATTTCAGAATTTTTGACTGTTTATTTCGATTTGTTTTGCTAGTATTAACATCTGCAAAAGCTCTTTTTCCGTACGTGATCGTGTTTAATTCATATTTTTTATTTTCAATTAATTAATTCATAATTAATAATGTTCACCATATTATTTCCTGAAAAATTAAAAAATACTTCATGTAGTGTTGCAATTACATAAGTAGTGGTAACATAAAAATGTTAACTGTATTCATAATTAATACACTAGTTAATAATTTTCACCATATTATTTCCCGAAAAATTAAAAATACGTCATGTAGTATTGCAATTATATGAGTAGTAGTAACATAACAATGTTAACTTTATTTATAATTGTTTGTAATGCAATAGAGAGTTTAGGGTCGTTGGAATACCGAAGAGAATTTTCGGTACTAGGCATATATATTATACGAATTGATTTTCCCGAAAATCCGAAATATATTTTCGATTATCCGAATTTTGAATTAATCGCGCTATATCCGGTGGCAATAAGCTCGGATAATCGAGGTTCTATCGTATATATAAATACATAACTCTGTATATGAAGTTTTTGGCTCGCATAAACTCACAGCTGTCCCGAACTGTAACCGGCTCCTAAATCCCAGATAACTCGCTGTTCTGGCATTAATCCCTTGCGTGCCACCAGCATTAACAGTATTACGAGCACTAAAAAGTGTTCCACGATATATAGAGACGCAAGCAGGCTTGATGGATACAAGTTGGAGTGAAAGAGTCCAGAGGGGTGGGGTAAGTCACCGGGAAAGGGTTTACGAAAGGACTATGGTCCCTCAATAAAATTCCAAGCCCATTTGCACGTTTACTGTACGAAGAACCCGTCCGGGAATCGAGGCAGTCTAATACTCTGTGGACACCAGGAAAATTGGCCCAATTTCGGCATTCTCGGCTCTTCACCACCTCCCCTCCACCGCTGCGCCGTCACTTCAAAAACGCGAATATTTCAGGCAGCCCTTGCTCTTTTTCTTTCACACTCATACACCCATATACGGATTCCCATGGTCTTTTTTTAACGCTGCCTCCATTCCCAAGCCGAGGAAAAATTTAATCAAGCCGCAAGTGGTGCCAGCGAAAAGTTATATTTCACGCCGTTCCACCCTCAACCCAAATTTTTCGGTAATCGGGACGTACTTTTTTCTATTAACGATCGGAGTGAAAATTGTTTAGAATATATCGAGAGCATACGTCGTGTGTGAATATGACAGATATTTTAAAATATCGGATGGAAGGGGAAAGTGGATCGATCGATAATCCCAAGGATTGATATTTCTAATTAAATAGCTAACGAACGTTCCCATGAAGATGGATCAATCTTATGATGTAAAATAATGGATGAAAATTGCAAATACAAAAATTCTCGAAATTGGTTTATAGCAAAAATAAGAAACGCAAACGTTTTTTTAAATATATGATTTACGGCAGAAAATTCTTGGTCGAGCTAATATAATCTATTTGAAAAGAACAACAATTTATTTACTTATTGGATGACCAAAATGAGATACACCCTTGAGTCCCTCACGTTCCAACATTGTACACAATATTATCTGGAACTTTAGTTATTTTCTTTAATTACTTTCATCGATTTACTTCCTAATTTATTTAATTTACTTCTTTAATTATTTGATTACATTACTTTCAATCGAGTTTAATACGCAACATTGTTTATGTAGATACAGATAAATGATTCTTTAATCATCTTATCTAATCCTTCGGAATTAACTTTTCGAGATAAGCTTGATACTAGGATTGTCGAAATAGTCAAAGCGTCTGAACCATCTCGTTTTCTCGTCGCACCAC
This sequence comes from Ophioninae sp. B BG-2022a, assembly GCA_030522765.1. Taxonomy (NCBI): domain Eukaryota; kingdom Metazoa; phylum Arthropoda; class Insecta; order Hymenoptera; family Ichneumonidae; species Ophioninae sp. B BG-2022a. The sequence continues at coordinate 21,004 of JAPYZJ010001568.1, forward strand.
TGAATACCCAGAACGCGATTTCGACCCGCAGATTTATTTTCACGTCGAAACAATCTTTCTCCCCCATTTGCGATCTTTTTTCCTCCCGGTAATATTCTCTTATTTCGTTTATACCTATTTTCGTGGCCGCACGAGGAAACCCTACACGACAAAAAGACGGCAGTGAGCCTGTGAGAGTACCCCACAAAATAAAGCCTTTCCCTCGCGCAGAAGGGTGATAAACAAAACGTACACTCCAACAGGAACCGCGCAACGTTCCATTTTATTTTATTCGTTAATTTCATTTTACCGACCCGTATTTAATGTGCCGTTCTCGGGCATTAACTACTATTCCAAAATGTGATGCAAAATAAAATAAAAACACATCGACAGAATTCGAACTTGCAAGTTTCGGAAAACCAAAAATCGTCATTTCGTCCAACGGATGATTTAAAAAAGCTGGTTTTTATTTCTAGATTTTTGCTCATTTTTAAGGTGGAAGGTCGTGACAGAAAATAGAGATTGTACCCAAGCCACTTGGTGCCGGAACCGCAGGCAAGAATTTATGTACTTCCGGTGCCAAGACTACCTGGCGATAGTGGTCAAGCTCGGCGAATAGACAGCCCTGCGAGTTCAGGTTGTTCAACGTTACCAACGAGTAGCACCAGCACGAAGCACTTTCGTAGAAGAGCCTTAGGCTTTACCGGATACTCTTGTGCAGACCTACCCCGTTTGTTTGCTTTCGCCCTCGTGCAAACTTCGAGCCTTTAACCGAACGCGAACGACGTAGAAGACAGAGAGAACGACTATCAACAGAAACTAATTACACAGGGATCCCCGCGATGTCCTTTTCTACGTTCTATCGTGCATTTCAAGATTGCGTGTATACCTGACGTAGCCAAGCATCCTGTGTCCACTTTGGCACCTCAACTATCGAATCAGGTTGCTCCGGTATTGCGACACGTTCTTGGCAAATCACGGATCTAAATAGCTACTTACTCGCAGTACGGAATTGGAATAGCAAGAGATTGTGCAGTTCCGGACATTCCTCAGTTACGAAATGCACCAAAAGCTTTGTATATGTGCACCTGCTGTGAGCTCTCAAAGGGTATTTAGCGTCTGACATTACTGGAACAGAGTACACCTGTTCATGGTGGATACAAATGGATCTTGAGTTGAAGACTTCACGGAGATCATAGGATATGGTCTAGCTGACGAGAGCGTGTACAACGATACTCTGAAACCAGTTGACAGAAGACAGTGAATGAAAAGCCATAGCCTTCATCATATAAACAATAATAATTAACTATCAATTAATGCTCCAGTCTCTACCATTATTGACCCGTTAGGGACTGAGTTTTTGAAATTCAAATTTTGTGTTTTTATCTGTATATTTGGGTTGAATGATGACCAGTTAATATGAGGACAAAAAAAATTCAAAATCTTCGAATTTTGAGTTTTAGACTGTTGCCATATGGCAACGCTAGGTTTGTAGTATGATGTATGATCCGTAAATTAAATCGACTACTCACGTTGCCACATGGCAACGCTAGTCTTTAATGGGTTAATAATCACCTGGTATCTGCCGGGTATAGTTTTCATTAATTATCATGGAAACTTAAACCTAACCTGTAAACAATCGTAAATATAGATCGCTATAGGTGTTTCATAGTCCCCTGGGTTATTGATGGGAAAACAAGCTTAAAAGACATTTTAAATATAAAGCATACTGGTGAATTATTCCTGCTTTCTATTCACTATCGAATCTATCGTTTAGCGATTTTCAGAAAAAGGAATAACCGTACACGATGTTACAAAACAGAATTTTGTTTTCTAGTCGTGGAATTTTGTAAACTCATCAATGATTTCTTCTGAGAGAAGACAGGTAAAATAGTGCTCAGTAATTTGATAATTGATACTCCATCAAGATCGATAACGTAAGTGTGTCGAGTCACGAGGATTGAATCGGGGGTGCTGTTTTTTCTCGACAATCTGCGGTTATCTCATGACGAACAAGAACATCGAATACGTTCTCTTTATTCGCACGCTATAGAGCGCGGAATGGTTTATCAGTTCGATTTTTCTTTTCCATGATGCTTTTAGGATAACAGGGTCGGATGTGCATTAGCGGAATTTCGTAATAAGGTTAGGAGAATGTTGAACCGGATGTTGATGGATAGGGGTTAAGTGCACTGTTTTCATAGTTTACTCATGTAAGTGATCACTGATTTTATATATATATACGGTAGATATACACTCAGCTCCACTCGCGTGGACGTTATATCGATGGTAACCCAAACAAACCAATTTATATAGTTGCGAATAAAAATTGCGGGCACTGTGGAACACTTTCTATCAGATAATGGAAAACGTCTATATTACCTCATCGTGGGGGATTCTTATCCACTGAAAACTCTCCTTTTTTCCAATTTTCTCCTCCTGCTTCTTCGATATGCGAGATTGAAGACAAAGTTATTTTTCACTCAATCGTCGATATCTTCGGAAATCTTCGATTCCCCAATTCGAAAAATATTATTTAGATCAGTGGACTTTTTTTGAAACAAGAAAAAATATTCAACTTATCTCTTTTATCTGCTAATTTATGGAATCTTTGAACATTTTTTTAATACAAAGATTGTAAGCTGAAGAATTCGAGCTTCGAAATGTTTCGCTTTTTTATCTGCTTATTTATGGAATTTTTGAAAGATTTTTTAAATACACAGATTATAAGCTCAAGAATTCGAGCTTCAAAATGATTCGCTTTTTTTGTTTCAATGTGACCATTTGTCTAAAAGTTGCAGAATTCTGAAAACCACAAAAAAGTGTTTCTATTTTTGTTCCCTTAAATGTTTTGAGTATATATAGTGACGTTAAAGCGAGCTAGATCGGAGCTAATTGCGGGTCTGCGACGAAGATTTATTACTTTTTTTTCCCTAGTGAGACTGCGCTGTTAGAGACGTTAATGCACAAAAAATAATAATAATTGTCGAGTGACAAAAAAGTCGAGAAGAGACGAGCTTACTGAATAAGGGTCGACGTGTATGGGTTGGGCGAACTGTCGCAAGTGCGAGAGACCTTGCCGACGCCGCGATTAAATTTTTGTCCAGGTGAAAAAAGGTCGGGTCATAAGTATTCATTAGGTTGAGGGTGTAAAAAAGGAAGAGAACGAACCGAGACCATCGCTCCGTCTAAATGACTGGCAGCTTGATGAAACGCTGTGGAATTTTTAGGCACTCGGGTAAAGCCTGTGAAATTTGCGCATCCGGTGTGACTTTAGACCTAACCTAACCTTAATCTTTAACTCTTGCACAATTAAAGAGAACCATATATAAAACGGTTTTCTCCAACAATACGAGTAAAAGATGTCTGAATAGCTTGTAATGAGGGCAAGCCCTCGACATATTGCAAATTCTTCTTTAATTCCTCTTACGAGCCTGCAGTCGGATAAATAGGACGACCGTGACCTGATACCTAAAATCTCTGCATTTTGGAGAAATGCCCGTATGCATTTATTAAAGTTAATTATTTACTCGTCGCATAATTATTATTAATAATTTAGAAGAGTAATGAAAAACAACACACTATTATTAATATTCCAATAAATATGTGTACAATACATTTATTATTTTGATTCTTAAAAATTAAATACTTATTTTTAAATACAACCGATAATCGTGGTAAATAGAAATACCATTTGTTTTAAATAATTATAATGTGTATATAGAATTTGTTAATATAAAACTCATATTAGCATCTGCATATATATCGATATATTATTTTTATAACAGCTTAAGCACGAATACATCGTGCACCCTCCTGCCCTCATAACATAAAGATAGCTTTTATAAGGGCTATTATTTTTTTGAATAAAAAAATTCAGCATTGCAATTACAGTTCCATTAATACATAATTGTGAGAGCAATTTTACAGTTTTGCTGTTATCGTGGATCAATCACGTCCATGCAATAAAATTTGAGAAAACGAATTACCCTGTATCTAACCACCCACGTAACCATATATTTATATATATTTATATGTATATGTAAATATACATGTGTATTACGTGTACATATATTTATATGGACACATAACTGACGGTATGAAATCTCGATTATCTAGCCGCCAACTGCCTATTAGGTTCTAAAATCAGTGGTTACGGTGAATAACGAGAGTTATCGGATATAGGCTTGAAATTTCCAGCCAAATTGCAAGTGCATCCGAGGTAGAACATTACTTGAAAAATAACGAGAATTCACGCGTGTCGATGGATACAATATCACGTTATCACTCATAATGACTGTTGTGATTAATAAGATATTTAATACAAAAAATTAGCTAAAATTATTTACGTAATAAATTAAGTCTTAATACTAATAGTTTATTAATAAAAATACTTTTGTTCGATCGTAAAATTCGTAGCACAAATGGTGAATTTTAATCCTACCACTAACGCTAAATATCAACAGCGTTCTATTTTTTAATTCTTTGTTTATTTTTTAATGTTAAAATAATTGTGCTAAAAATAATGTTGAAGTATTCTCGATGATGGATCGAGAAGAGCTGCGTCAGAGCTTTTTTTTTCAAAATCGTTGCTCAAACGAAGAGATACCGGGAGAAGTACATAGAGGTGAGAAAAGTGAACGGGTGAAGTATCTCTCCACACTCGCACGCCCTGCATAAAAGTACCATCGCGTGTGGCAAAGTGCCAATAACTTTATCGCCGTATAAAATATTCGAGGAAGCTTCCCGAGACTGGCAAGAGTCGATGCCGTTTTTATACAAGCTATCGCGTGATTATGGTTCTGCGAGTGTCGACCACAAACCCAACGATGATACGACGCTTATTCGTACTCGTTATTTTCATGCAACCCCATCATTTTACGAAAGTCGTTACACCGTTTGTGCTCGAATTGAGCTACTGAAATATAATAAAAATATAAAAGTCATAAACGTATAATAGCCAAAAAAATAAAACCGTATTGGCCGAGTTGACCTTACTGGCTCAGCCAATACTTGGATGGGTGACTGTTTATCCACACGCTTGCGCTTCGATCGCAAAGAGAATGCAGCTTCCCTCTTTTTTTACACCTATAGAACTGAAATGCAGAAGAAATATACTGTCACCTACAAGTTTTTGCCAGTTTCCCTGTGCCCTCGTATAAACAACATACAACGCGAAATAATTTCTATAAACATTCCGGGGATCGACTGATCCAAGCAATTACTAGAATAACAAATCTAGATTTAAATTGAAATATTAAAGGAAAAGCTGAATGTTCATGCAAAAAAATGTAATATTTATAATAAATAGTTAGATTTAAGGGAAAAAGTTAAAAAAAGTGAATAACTATATGTAAATAAAATAGAGGTATATAGAATAATAATAATAATAGTTTACGGCTCTCGTTTAATTTGTATGTTCAATATAAAATTGTACGATTGTTTTTAAATTAACCTTCGGATGAGACACAACAGTTTACATAAATTGCAGTGAAATAAAATTGTTAGCATCTTGATTGAACTATTCATTCATCAATTTACTTTTTCAGATATTCCACATTTTTCATTTTCAACCTCACAAGTATATTAATAGTTATTAAAACTTCACAATCGCAAATTTAAAGAACAATCTGTATCGGTTTATAAATCGTTATGAGACTATTAAAAATTATTTTATATTTTTTAATCCTCTTCAAAATCATGGTAATTATTTTACGTAATTGTTAACGTGTTTAGAAAAGTACGAATTATTCTTAAAAATATCTTATTGTCCTACATAAATACTACAAGAGTTACCAATAAAATCTGGTTTGCATTCAGTTCATCTCTTTAAGATTCGCACGTTACGAAATCTATATACACGCGAAAAAAAAAAGAGAACATCAGAAACGTCAAGTATAATTGGTACTATCGACTGTAACAGACTGGCGTACAAACATTGAGAAAGTTCTTCAGTCTCGTCAGACGAGAAATGTTGTCTTGTTTTACAAACGATGATGCGTGGACGAGTCACATTTTCACTCTCAGTCCTGAATGCCACAAAACATGCAAACCTCCTTCCGGTGCATCAACCTGGAACTGCTAGGTTGTGTTAACGCGCGTGATACGAGCGTGTACACGATATAGTCCAGTCGAGGTAGACAAAAAACAGCCTGAATAAGAAAAAATTCCGGACAGCAATTCTTTTTTAGTTGGGAGTCTTTGATGAAAAATAAAAACAATTTCACCTTCGATTTGAGTATAAATCGGAAAATATTGATCGCAGGGTATAACTCTGCAACTATTGATCCCCTGTAAAAATGATTAAGACCAAACTTATGGGAAATGAAATTTCCAACAACTTTGTATACTACCATTTTTGCTCTAAAGTTGAAAATTAACGAGTTATTTCAGAAAAAACGAAAAACTGAACTTCAAATCAAGATGGNNAAAAAAAAATTGCTGTCCGAAATTTTTTCTATTTCAATGTCTATCTCGACTGGACTAATACGTGTGGTTGAATGATGAGCAGAGCAACGCGCGGTTGCTCGTACACATTATTTCTTGTGGCAGAAGAGACCGTGGGCTTTTCCGCCAACCAGGCATAGTCGCATTCGTGACTCGCCAGGAAAACGGTAAACCCGGAAGTGCGGGGAGTGAAAAAAGTAGCTTGCGATCCCGCGCGAATGAGAGGAAGGACGAAGGGTTGAGACCAAGTATAGATATAAGTGAGAAACATCGAAATAAAAATAAAAGAAGAAAAGCGCGGGTGACGAGATTGAAAAAGCGTCAGGAAAGGGAAAGAGGGAGAGGGCTAGGAAGGAAGTACGAGAATGGAAGAAAAGGCGGAAAAAAGGAGGCGAGGGACACGAAGCGAAATGCAGAAGGAGAAAAACGCGGAAAAACGGGAAGGGAAAAAAAAGCAAGGGAAAGGTTCTCGACTTCGTTCACACCACGACACATGAATACTCGAAGTCGCATTCTTTTCCTTCCCTATTTACACACAAGCACACAGGCGTAGACGAATATACGGAAAAAGTATATTTTAAACTCGTTTTATCTGTGTGATGTTGGTTATCAGCACGTTTCTTTAGAGCGCGCCTCTTTTTGAGACAGACCTGGTTCTTGAAAGCCTTTGAAATCACCATTTTGCATGTATATATATATAAATAGTTGCGGTTTAACCTCTGAGAATCTTACAAAACCAACAAATTATTCTGCCCACTACTTCACGATCGTTATACGTGTATATGGTATCTGGACAACGGGAATGCTTGGTTAATCCTTTTATGTACGCCTACCTCTTAATTTTCAATAGGCCTATAGCTGGAATTTTGATTTCCGTGCTGATTTCAGCAACTCCAGATACAACCGACTCTTAATTGGATCTTCAATTTCCGCCTCAGATTTCGATAAGCAACAGTAGGCAGACTTTAAGGTTTACGGTTGTATTTGTTTTTTGTGAATATTTTGATTGTCTAGTATTATTTTCTTTGTAACATTTATCTATTATGCAACTTCGATTTTTTATTTATTGAAGAACGTGGATTGTTTCAACCTCGATAGAATTATCTTCGTGATGATAAAAATGACAGAGACTACATATATTTGAATGATAAATTCATCAGAAATAATTGGAAAACTTAACGTATAATGTATTTTTTGTAATTAAGTATTATAATGTTATTTATATTAATCTGAACGGATTAATTAAATTTAGAAATTTAGATACCTGTTTGATGAGGTACAAATATTGAAGCAGGTGTATAATCACTGGCAAAATCACAATGAAGCACACGCAAGTATCGTCGAATTTGACTTCGATTATGATTGAAAATGAAAAATGTTACATTTCTAAGTATTATTTTATTATTGAATTAATAATTTGTAAGGAATTTTTACAGCGTGATCTAGACTTGCGAATCAATGATTCCCAAATTTTTTTCCAGCGGTTAATCCAGTAATACCTTAAGCAGTGGTGAATGTGGATGCTTAATATTTTCGTACAATCTCAGTAATCATGATCAACATTTTGAAACCGTGTTTTCGTTATTTTCTTTTTATGCTGGATTTAGTTTTTTTTTCATTTTCGTACCTTATAATGTAGTGCACATAAATCCTAGGCGAAGGACCAATTTTTATTAGCAACAGAAAGATTTAATTAATAATTTAACCAGACAAAGAAAAATTGATTTAAATCCTATAACGCAAATTACTAGGTCGTTATGAGAATACTGGCTAAAGTGGAAAATCTCGAGCAAGCTCCTTCGTCTATCCACCGAGGTAGTCTGTTTTCTTTGTCGAAACTGGGATTTCATCGAGTTGTAACCGCTGCAAAATCACCGAGAAACGCTCGGGGATGTTAATAACCGTGCTTGCATCTCAGCAGTGTGTATCGCAACAATAATTTATAAAGTGTAAAAAAAAAGCAATCTTCGTCTTTTCGCACTTACAAAGCATAGAAAACGCTCATTTCCTCACGTTTCTTCGTCTTAATCTTGAAGTATAGCGAAGCAGAAAACTCAACAAAGCTAGTAATTTGATTAAGCTCAGGGAGGGATATACGTTTCAATAGATTATTATAGGGGTGTATTTTGTCGACAGGGCTCCTAAGAGAGCTTCTCGCTATTACACCGTGCGAATTTGAAACTTTGTGAAATTGGAATACCTATTGGAGTCAAAGTTCGGCAGACCAAACTTTATTCGCCACGTTTTATAATATATAGCTTTGCTCAAAATTACTAGGCGCCCTGCAAGTTTTCTATTTGGACAAAATATCGAATATCTCGGTGAGAAAAAATCATGCAGCCATTTACGAAACGGCGTTTTGAAGCGGACAAACCGAACTTCATTTTGCCTTTTTATTTTTGGAACTTTTGTGTCCCCGGTAGGATATTCCTAAAATGGCATTTTTTCATGATTTTCGCACTGTGGACTTCAAAAAATAGTAGTCTTACCGTTTAGTGAAAAAATCTGTTAAAATAATTCCGTTAGCTTTAGATTTGTTTCGTAAAAAGAAATTTGCAATTTTTTTCGCCAAATTATGAGGCTCATGTAAGATATGCCCAGTCATCAGGTTTTTGCGAAGTATCGGTCATCAAATACGAATTAGAAGTAGCTTTAAACAGAAAATTATATTTAGCATTAGAAAACAAATTTTTATTAGATATTACATTATCATTAAAATTATCTTTATAATTAGAATTAGGCTCACATAAATAATTCCAGTGCGTTAAATTCAACGAGAAATTTTATTACAATAGGCACAATGAGATCAGCAAAATAAGATGAATCAGATGACTTTCTGCAAATGTTTTTTATCAGCTCTCCATTCTATTGAATAGATGTCATCAAAACTTACCTAATTTTTCAAAGATACCATTTCAACGACAATAAAAATTGCTCTTTGCGTTATTCCAAGTAATGCTCTTGTTATGTGTGAAATGGCATTATTCTATTGGTCTATGAAAAAAAAAGAAAATTTTTTTTACATTTCCATAGACTCTGGGTATTTTCCGATTCTAAATATATAACGTTGCAGTATGAACACCCTGTATGTTAGTTCAATCGACGGCACGAATTTCTCGTTATGCTCGAACGCTCCAACCCTCGCGAACTCGGTATGTAAATCAACCGCGATACCAGATATATCGCAACGGATCAGGAAGACTAGTGATGGTACAGTGTTTTGCGGAGGTTGTACAGGAGTTTGTAAAGTCAAGTGGCCTCGCCTTCAACTTCTCTGCCTCTTTATACATCCATATATATGTACAGAAATAGATCGTGTGTTGAAGATACAATATTGGGGTAGTATTAACAAACTGACAAAGTGAATGATTTAAATTTGTTTGGGTTTGTTTGGGTTCACTTTGTCATGGCAACGAGTAGGTACTACATCCTGATCTGAGTAAGAGGCTCAAAATACAATTAAGATGGCTGACCAGGGTCTTTCCGTAGCCGGGTGAAGATTTCTACTCGGGTTGAAAGCAGTTTGACCGATTTTTTGATGATAGCTATAATGAAAACTCCATAAAGTAAAGAAACTCCATCAACACTGATTTTCCACGGATTCCTTGTTCCTCTGTTCAAATGCAACCAGCAGTGCACCAGGAAAGAGACATAGAGACTTTCAGTAATTAGAAATATTCAAGGTTCACCAAAGCATAAACATCCATGCAACAATTATGAAAATAATCATTATTTCCTCTTCGAAAACAACATAGAATATTCGGTTCAGCATTTCGTTTCAAATGAACGCGGATGGGGATTCGTAAACCAAATATGCTATAAACTGCACTCGAGTCAAAACGTAACGAAGAAAATTCGGTGAAACGGGGAAATTGTTCGTAGCAACTACGGTGTAATTTCTCAAGTCTTTCGTTTCCTCTTGAGGTATTTCTCATCTTTCTCTCTTTCCAGCCCTCTTTCCCCCCTTTCTCACTCGCTCTCTCTCATCTTCGTCATAAGCGCATACCAAAAGTTGAAACTGTCATAGAATTGGATATTAACTCGGCAGCTCACGCGTGTGAGAGGGCTTTGCCAACCACCCAAGCATTATTCCTCTTATGCATTCAACAGTGAATATTCGCATATATGCACAGACATGGACGCACATAAATGCACATATGGGAACCTAAGTCAACTTCATATGGTGGGATTACCACCTCCCAGTATTTCCGTTGCTAAACTCTCTCTCTCTCTCCTCTCCTCTCTGTCCTGCTTGACACGTCACCACATATCATCTAGCTCTTCCATCCCGGAGGTCCAGGCTATAGCCCTAGGTCTGTATGGCAACTACAGCAAGGCCTTTCTCCTCATTCCAAACTTCTCGACGTACATACGATTCTGTACGTAGCTATTACCTCGTGTCTGCCAGCAAACATCCGGAGTTTTAGAGCTGACAGTAAGGGTTTATTGTTCTATTACATGTATATATGTAAGCATATATGCAACAGTAGAATTCATTCTAGGCAGTTGCAATTTTTGAAAATGACGTATTTACTGATAATCTTTTATTTAAAATATTCTTATTATTTATAGATTATATGTATATATATTATTTATATATATTATTGCAATATTTTATAAAAAGAAAAAAACAGAATAAATTGTTTGAAAACCTGATTATATGCAAATGTGAAGTAGAAGTATTATGGATTGAAAAAAATAATTTTGGCGACGTTTCAAAGACCAGAACTTTTCTAAAGTTCTTGAGAGAGATCGCTAATTACCATTTAAAAGCTTTGTAAGAATCGACCGACGCCGGTAGATGGGCGATCGGTGTACGGGTCGGGCGATCACCGGAGTTAAGCAGCATGCTTAACCCATTTTTTTAGTCCTGTACCTGAGAAGGTACAGCACTAAAAAAATGGTAGCTGTTAATTTTTAACATTAATTAAAAAAATTAAGGTAGCTGTTAATTTTTTAGAACAAACATAATTATTTAACTGTTGTTGGTAAGAAGACATGCAACGCTAATAATCAGTCACTAATATTGGAGGGTACGTACGTTAAAACTGTCAGATCGAGGATTGTAAACTTCCAGTTTTGCGGCGATAACGAGTAAGTAGGATCAGATTTATATTTCTATTGTTTAAAATACTATATTTGTATTCCAATATATGTTTTTTTGGAAGCATATATTCGTGGCTATAAAATAAATATTGAATAAGAGGTTTGAAACTAGTTTTGAAAAAAATATATGCTCTGATATACTACTGTACCCAATTGTGTGCACCCCCCTCAAGGGGAGCCTAATCATGTTTTTTTAAATTTTTTTTTACTTTTTCGTTCTTTTGGTTTGTAAACAATATAAAAATAAACATTTCATCAGTATATTATGGCTACTTTCATTTTGGCGGTTAATGGGTTAAGAGGTCACCGCCCCGAGTATCGGTCATGCCTATATATACATATGTGTGTGTGTATCTGTAGAGAGAAAGCAAATGTTTGAAACAAAACAACATCCATCCATCGCAATCAGAGCAAAAGTTCTAATATTGTGTTACTCTCTATATCCCTACTCTCAAAGTATTATTACGACGATTTTCCCAATCTCTATCCTATTCTCGTTGTTATTCTTCCTCTTCCTCTGCCTGTTTCACCCCAACTCTTATCTGGTGATTCACGTGTTTTATTTATCAGCGGATGGACGAGAAGAATGTAGTGTAAAAGCCACAACAACAGCCAGACACTTTGACAAGGCTGGAGAGTGGACTCGAAGGATGTACGGGTTTTATAAGAGCGACCTCGTTAATCACGTCACACGAGTATCTCTTGGTTAACATCAAAGCATTGGATGAGCTTTCTTATGTCGCCTGCACATCCACCCCTGTGCAGAGAAAACTTTAAATGAGGGTAAGAGACCTTAAGGGGATAAAATAAAAACGGACGTCCGTCGTTTGGTCCACCAACACACAAATGGATAAAACCGTCAAGAATCCACAAAGAAATTTTTTTTTAAATCCACAAGACTATTTCTTTCGAAAACTCCAGCACAACAGGATGCAAATACGTAAAGATCTTTTTTTCGTTTATGGGTACGTGGATACACGTAGGAGGGTCGTAAAAATAAAGATGAAAGAAATTGCAAAGAGAAAATCGTGAATCGCATAGAGGGCCGAAGGTTGAGCTTGCAAACTCGTCGACGCAAACGTTCAGGCACGCTTTTATAGAACGAACCAGTAGAAAGCTCCGAGTATGGTCAGACGTCTCACAGATGTACACTTGCGGGGATCGGTGGTGGCGAGAGACCTGTAACGCTCGGTCTTGCAATCAGACTGGAAGTTCTATTCTGAACTGGATGAAACCAGCAGACGTGGAACATTCCACCCTCTGCAGCTTTCTTTTACCTCCTATTTGGCTCGATTATTGCTGGGTATTCTACAACCGTAACGAACGTCAAAGTTCGAATGTGGATAATTTGTTAATCGCTTCAACTTTCTCGACTCGCGAGTTCGTTCCTGTGAGCTTTTCACTGACAGACCAATTCATTTCAACAAAAGATAGGCATTTCGACTGATTATTTTTACTATTCATTTTTTCACTTTTCTCGAAACCAGAATTTACCAAACTCGGTCTCAAAACGCATTTTGATGCGAAATATTCGAGCGTTCAGCTTTAGCTGAACAAGTACGATTAATGATAGAAAATCCTGAACAGGAAATAAGGTGATTTTGATATTCATTTCCATGTGCATTTATAATGCTGAGTTTCAAATTCAATGAAAATATATCGACAATTGGAAACGTTAGAAAAAAATCTCGTGAAGAACCATTGAATGCGAAGTATTCAACAGCATACTCGAATCAACATTTCTTTATGGCTGAAACACGATTTTGAAAAAACTTGGCTAAATTCTCGCTAATATTATGTATTTTATCATTATCGAATCAAACGGATTGGTTCAAAGGTCCTTCGTGAGAATTTTAATAATGTCTTTTATTGTTCATATATTCTCACAAACATTGGTGTTCAACCTTGTTGTACATGGAAATAAATATCGCAGCCTATTTTCCTATAGAAATTTGTTTCAGCAACCCTGATTTTTGGATCGTCACAGTTGTTTAACCCCTTAATTGATCAACAAAAATGTACGAAGCTATAAAGAGTACAATGTCTGTAATTTTTACATTTTTACAAATTGTTTATAGTTTTCGTATTATCCATTTTGAAAAAGCGTCCATCCACGTGACAAATTGTGTTTCCAGATTGGACATTTTCAGGAATTTATTTTCGGGAAAATGTCAGATCCTTTAGAGCCGAAAAATGACCATCCTAATATTACTCACAGCTCAGTATTACAGTTGGACATTGTTCAAATCTTTTTTACCCAACAGGTATGCGAGAGTACGCATGCATAGATCGGGATCTTCCAGCAATCCAGTTCCAGGGAGATGGCCAAGAACGCGCGATCATTCGAGGCGTTTCAGCGCTCGTACGATAATCCCGCATACGAGGGCCAAATACTTGGAATTCTAAACGTGGCTATTGCGCCTCTTCGTACAAGGGCATTGAAGAGGGATGCGGAAACTACATAACTCATAATCCAACTGCAGCCCCCCTCTAACTCCGCCACTCGCATCGTATTCCACTATTGTGCGTGGAAGGATATATACGAGTTTTTCCTATTCGTGTTACTCGAATCACAGAATACTGTCAATTCAGGATAATACAAATTATTTTCCTTAATTAGTGAATTTATTAATTAGGTATTAATCAATTAATTTGTGATCTTATGTAATAAACAGATTTGTCAATTATTTAAACAATAAATATATTAATATATAGATGAAAAGTATTAATGCAATTTTTATTATTATGATATGGGAAATATATGACTTTTTCCTATACGTGTTACTCGAATGACAGAATACTATCAATTCATGATGATAAAAATTCTTTTCTGTATTTACTTGGTGAATTTATGAATTATGTATTAATCAATAAATTTGTGATCTTATATAATAAACAAATTTGTCAATTATTTAATAAATTAATATATTAATATATAGATTAAAAGTGTTGAAGCAATTATTATTATTATGATATAGGAATTATACGAGTTTTTCCTATTTGTGTTACTCGAATGAGAGAATACTGCCAATTCAGGATAATCAAAATTCTTTTTCTTAGTGAATTTATTAATTATGTATTAATCAATTAATTTGTGATCTCATGTAATAAAAAAATTTGTCAATTATTCAATAAATGAATATATTAATATATAGATGAAAAGTATTGAAGAAATTATTATGATTACGAGGCATTTCGTACTCCGAACTACCATAAAGCTAATCTCGTAAACGGATGCAAGTTTGATAATTTTACTAATCTTTTTTTAAACCACAAAAGTTTTTATTGCAAATTTTCGAAACGTGACTGCGTTTTGCAGAGATATGGAGTATTTCGATGAGCTTTTCCCGATTTGAATCGAAAGTCATTTCCATTGAGAATGGGTTCTTCAGATTGGCTGGATGGATAGTACTATCGACTGTTAAATACATTGTCGGTAACCGGAAGCGAATCGAGCCACGATTATGTGCGGGTGAATAACAGTTGCAGCAGAAACCATGCCACGTGCTTTTGGATCTGTCAGTTCATTTCTCCAGGAAATTGCAATACGATTGGGTACAATGAATATCCGCTGAGTAAGATGTGCAGAGTTTGAAATCTCATCAACGAGATGTTCTATCAATACCCAAGACCAGTTACACGGGCAAAGAGTCAATACAGGGCAGTTGGAGGGACGAGAATGTCAGTAGGGCCACTAGGATTATTACGAGTTTAACCGCTCAGTAACGCCGTTTCATCCATCGAGTTTCATCTTTCGTCCGGCTTGAAATTCGCTCTCTCTCTCTTCCTCTCTCTCAGCCTTCATCTCTGCGTCATTCCATATCCAATCTTCAGTAAATATCCCTTCCATCTTCGAAGTGATCAAGGAACAAAACACGTGTATGATTTTGTATAAATTTTGTATAATTTCTTATTTTGTTATTAATAAAATAATATTGTTTATAAAAATTAGCAATTATTCATTAATATTATTATTGCCATTGCTTACTAGCTCTTCACGAAAAAATATAGTATATAGAGTATTTATTTTATCATAGGGAATTAATTTTTCGCTAGGGATTTTAGAAATGTCAAGTTTGTCCAGGTTA
>JAPYZJ010001569.1:0-15316 GCA_030522765.1 Ophioninae sp. B BG-2022a
TTTTTACTGTAGAAACTTGGCAATTTTTGACAATGTGCACATTTGTCACCGGTTTCAAATTTTTTATGTAATTTTTACGGAGATTTCACGGTAAAAAATACTCAAAAATTCTCTCCGTGCGAGAATGACATCCCCAACGACATGATGGAAGCCTGAATCATCTCACGTCCTTCCAAGCTTCCACAGGCTCAATCACAACCATCAAAATGGTCAAAGTACATTAAAAGTGACCCTCGAAAAAGTTGGAAGCTTGGTAAAAAAAGAACATCCCTCAAACTAGATGAAAATCTTCGTTCGGATTTTTTCGAAGCACTGAACGACTTACCGTTGATCACCGGGGCATTAGTTGCGAACGCAGAAGGGTGCTAATGTAAGTGCACGGTGCTTTCCCTCACCCTTCGCACGAAGGTAGATAGCGATCGATTAATGACCCAGAGAAATGTGCCATCGATCATGACCCTTGCAGAAACGGCTTTATCGACTAGCGCCCACGTGTTAAATTGTGGAATGCACGAAAGCCCAAGTGAAGCTCGGGAGTTTCAGCGGAATACGTTCAATGTAGCGAGACAAGGGCACTTAAGCACGAAAAGCATTTTTCAATCGTCGAAGAAATGTTGCTTCATTCTCATATTACCTTTTGGACAAGAAAAATTCGAATTACACAAATGATTTTTTTATAGAAAAAATTTCGAACCAAATAATAAAATTTCATTTTCAAAACCGTTGAATTTCCAAAGAAATAGAAAAGATACGATTTTGGCTCGTAGAATTTTTAGGAAAGAAAAAAATCCTTACTGAATTTTTGTTCCCCAATAAATACTATTATCTAAAAACAAAAATACATAATGAAATAGCTTGTTATTCGCTCTCCAAATAATTCGCAGTTGAAAATTTATCACGAAACGTTCCCGTTTAATTAATGAACATTTTTTTTACATCTGTCAGTTAAGATTGATCTTCATAATCTTCATTACGTCGCATTCTATCAACCCTTACTCGAACAAAATTATGTCATGAAATTCCCTCGAGAATACGACTGAATTTAAGACCCAGTTTCTTTCTCGGAGACACGGAAATACCAAGGGGAGTCTGTCATCCCGTAAGGCTTGATCTCAATGGAGATCAAGCATAGTACCAAACACATGTGCGAAGTTACAAGATCTGTGGGAGGCGAGAATATATAGGGAATTTAATTTAGACGAATCAGAAAATTACAATTATTTTTCTATATGCTTGTTTATTTTTGTGCTAACGCGCCGTTCTAATACATCAGCAAAATGAAAAAAAAAGAAATTACTTGCATGTACATTCGTCATTAAAAATCGAAACGAAATATCGTTAACTTCTGGAATTTTTAATCCCTATAATATGTTGTGCATACGTTTAAATATTTAAACATTTTCTTATGAAAAATCGTTTTATAATTCACACTTATATTGTATATATATGCACGTTTTATAATCGTCCAATGGAATTAAAAATGGTTTAAAGGTACTTTACGCAAAGAGGGAAATATCTTCATTTATTTTACATTTATTCAACAATTGTTTTCAAAAAATTGAAACTGATCCAAAACTTAAGATAAAAAAAAATTCACCATTCCAGAAAATTCCCAATACGTGTGAGTCAGTTTCATAAATTCTGCAGCACGAGGGAATATTTTCAGTGGCGAAAAAACACCCAATCTTCGTACATGAAAAAACTTTTTTTTTTACGAGCAACCAAAAGAGTCATAAAAAGATTAGAAAAAAGAAATTTCACATGAAACGTGTCGTACAAAGATTGGGGAAGTGTTGGGTAGGATTTGCGGTAGGATCAGCTCCGCAAAGACGACATACGCTGTGAACCGAACAAAAGACTGTAAGAAGAGAAAGAAATCAATAGTATCTAGCGTGCGGTGTCTTAGCCCTGTAAACTTTGAAATTTATGGTAACGAGAAGTTTTGTCGCCTTTGCCGGAGTTGGTCACACATCACTGTTCGATGCTTACAGGATTTACGTTGCTGAATTCTAAAGTTATAGAAACCTAAAGTTTTCCTCCTCCGCTTCTCCATTGATCGTGCAAACCTGGAAGCTTCCAATGGCTGCAAGTTGGATAAATTTAATAAATAAAAATAAATAAAACGTTTTTAAGTTGAGCTTCCTTTGAAGACATAATCCGACAGTTCTGAATGGATATTTTATTCCGGTTTCTTTTTTTATTCTCGGGTTGATTCGATATTCAACGAAACTCTTTCCATCCCACAAACAAGCGTATTTATAGAAAATATTGTAGCAAATATGTCTGTAACAGGCAGTCTGGTACGATGAAATTGTACGGAAAACATTGAATCAGGAAAATCTCTGGTGCCATTCAATTCATTCTTGATGCTGCCAAACGGATGATAAAAACTTTTACTCCTCGTAATCCTCTCGTAAAATCCTACTTTCCAAGACGATTTTCTCGCATATACGTATATATCGTGCTTTCGCTCAAACTCCGCTGTGATAACGGATATAGGAAAAAAACAAAAAATCCAAACGGAAGCCAGCTACGAACACCTGGCTTGAATTGTGCAAATCTGCGACTAGAATGCACCGCATCTTTATTGCGAATGATATTTCGATATTCAAAAAGAGAGAAACAGAAACGACGTAATTCAGATTACGTTTTTTGCATTTTACTCCACTGCTGCTTTTCTTATTCTTCCTTTTTTGCTGGAAAATTTATATTTCCAATTCGAATTACAATCGATGATAATCTGTAGCAGGAAAAATCTTCAATTATTCGCGTTAAATTGCTTAAGATATTGGCTAAATAATAAGATATAAGTGAAAATGATAAAGATGCCAAATTGAATTTAAAAAAAACCTTTTTGGGTACCGAAAATAATTAAATGGTTAATGTTGACAAAGTTCGCAATTCGAATTATGATCGATTGCAAGCAATCATAGAAAATATATTAAATTGTTTGGCCTAAATTGGCTCATATTGTCACAAAACTATTAGAAAGAAATCGAAATTGATAAATCTGCCGAATTCCTGAAATAACGACATTGTCGATTTTTAAGAAATTCCAATTCACGTCTTAATTTTGCAAATAAAATAACATGCAAAAGGTAAAAATAATGAAATAATGAAATGATAATAATCACATTGACTGTTCTCGGGTAAAAGTTCTCTTCATATGGAGGTAAAGTAATTTTCACCTGAGTAGACGAGGTTTCGAAATTCTTGTTCTGAACTGCACACGAACTAAAAAAAAAAGTTTTCTTCTTCACTGCATGGAAGAAAAATATATGATGCATTAATGGAGCCATGGTTCTTTGAACAAAGACCACGTATGACCAGGTTTCTCTCTCTCTCTCTCTCTCAATCAAGCTCCCTCTGCCCGCCCTCCCTCCATAATTCCTCGCGAAAAATCTATCGAAGTACTCCGGGTTCCTATAATGCTCGGTGAAGCAGATAACTGAAACCACCAATATACTGCCATTTATTGTCTAGGAACAACGTCAAAGTAAATTATCTGAAATAATTTAACGACTTCAGGCATTTGGGTGCTGAATGATGGGCTGGCTTATCGTTCGAGCAAAAATGTCTTGATACAAAGCACGTTTTCCTCAGTGAATATTCCCCTTCACCAACGGTCCTCTAATTAATTTTTTATAATCACCAATAAATCAGGGGATTCGTAAGTCATAAGTACGTGTATATTTTATGTGCCGGATTAAAACTCAGATTTTCTGTAAAAATGAATAATGACATGCCAATTTAAAAAATTAAAGATTCGTGCCAATCTACCGATTTACATCCATCATATTTATCCCTGATAAATGGTCCCAGAAGGAATTAATTCTCGATTCTTCGACTTCCTGTGTAACGACTACTCAACACATCCTCATTCAAATGGGATTGTAATGGTAACTTTCATAGCTTGTTCGACGGTTTTCCAGATCCGTGATATCTATATATGCATGTCTCTTCACATTACACCCTCGAACCTATATCTTCAACCTTGAGATTTCAATTTAGATGGTGGTTATTCTCGGTCTTACCGCGGAGTCAAATGCTCTTCCCAAAGGTCACGTTGACCCAATTCCCTCTCTCTCCTTCTCTATCCCTCTTAAGATGTTGACAATCGCACTTTCTGGATATTGCAAGTTAGAGTTCCTTAGCAAGGTGCGATATCAGTGTTCCAAAACAAAATGCCTCGTATATATAGCTCGTAGTACTGAGCGAATTGCAAATTGGTACACAAGGGACGACAGCATCGCGAAACGCTGTACCACGAGGATCGTGAAATCGGAGAAACTGCAACAAGTTTATAGATTCGATTCAGCGGGACGTCAGACTTCGAGAATCCTACCAACCGAGTTCTGGTGCAAGGAAACCACCCTCACTTTCTTATTCACTCGCAACTGTGCCTTTTGATTGCACAGATACACACAAACTGATAGGAACTCTGCCCATAGTGTAAAGGCAGCGATAACTTTAGAATTTCTCGTCCTAATGGAACGGGATGGGAAAATATCTTTAAAAGAATTTTCGAAATTAATCCAAAAATGTTCGATGCAGAAACAGTTATCGGCAGTGATCTCTCGATGTTGATGAGGATTTTGTAAATGTTCCGTAAGTGATACTGTAATCAAGTTATCACTTATGAAAGAATGAGTCTATTGAAATGGATTCGTTCCTATTAGCTTGGTGTGCTTATAATGGCATGTGTACGTAAGGCCTCATAATGGCACCCTTTTGATGGCACATTATATCATGGTAAAATATAAATTGTTGGAGGAAACGCCAGAAAAAAAGTGGTAACTTACTGGATAGGAAAAGATCCTGGAGGGCCTGGGCTGCCTGACAGAGAAGAGCCCAGGTCTCTGGAGCTGCGAGGCCTGCACCCCTCAGAGCAAGAACATCCCCTGCCACGACGGCGAGCTCGGAGCTGCCAACGGCCTCCGTTTGCATCCTGAAATCACCGAAAACATCGACTGTTTAGTTGCCATTTTTGTAAATAATCATTGTAATTTTTATCATTATTATTACGCTCCATTTTATCTATATTCTTATTTTGATTATTATCATCATTATTAATGTCATTCGTATAACTATTATTACCACTATTATATTTGTTTATTCAAATTTATTTATATTGGATATAAAGTGTCGAGTGTAAAATAGGAATCTCGCGGAAAATTTGAATGGAATAGCGATTTTCATCCACTTCCATTGTTCGAACCGATGCTGGTTGTGCAAATTGATGGGCGACTTTGATCAATCAACTAGCGCCGAGCGTTGATGGCCCTCAAGTTCGATGGATTGATTACAGATAAAAGGGTTGAGGCTTCAGCTCGAGTTCTCGATAATCTTGTATCTCCATTTCCAATAAACTTCACGCCAATTCTGGATGGAGCCTCCATCAATGGGGAATAAAATCGGCAGACATTCGAACGTTTTCGAACGATACCGTAGCACAGCTATTTCGACACGGACCAGCTTGATGGACGTTGTGTATCTCTCACTGTTCCCACCGAAATTGCCGGAAACTCGCAACGATCGGTGGTCGCACACAGTTATTTGACGTCACTCGACTACGATATTTGCAACCTTGGTTAAGACCGGGAAGTCTTTTCAATTTTTTCACCAATTGATTTCTCCAACCGTGCCATTCGTGGATCTATTTTTCTCTTTGCTATTCAGGGATGCACTTGCAGGAAATGTGCACTACAAAAAATGGGCAACAGTTTTTCTTGCCTTAGTTCGAGGATCGTTTATTGGATTTTCTAGGGGTTGGGTAGGAAACACAAACTTCGATTGAACAAAAGGCTCAATATTCAGAAACTACAAATTTCCTAAAGGTCATGCCAGCAAAAGCACGAAATTTGTTTGGGTTTGTTTGGGTTCGTTAGTTTGATTTAAAACCTTTGATTTTAAACAAACCCAAAGAATCGCAAAAATTTAGAAAATTTGTAGTTTCGGAGTAATCAAAATCGGGATTTTGAGCCTTCTGGTCATTCGAAGTTCGGGTTTCCTACCCCACCCCATTTTCTAAAATGGAAAAAAAATAATAGCGGTGCATTGGAGTTCCACGAATCAATATCCTCCAATGATAGATCAATGAAGAGGAACTATTCCTACGTCATGGAAAAACGCAAAATATTTATTTAGAAACATTCGGGGTAACCGTGTGTAATGGATAAGTGGGTAGCACACCCTTTTTATCTCCAAAATGGCCAAGGCTAGTTGGCGGTTTAATCCACCAAATTAAACACGCCTGAGTAGAGAATTAATTTGGATAATCAAAAGCAACTTTCTGCATTTGTATTTGTTGTTTTCTATATTAAAAAGAACAGAACATAAAAACAGGCGAAAATAGATTTTTCTGCCACGGCAAACGGTTTCTCACCGAAGTCCGAATTTAAATCCAGGCGACTTTATATTCATGCAAGGAATTCGTTTCAACTTGATGATGACGGAATTTCGTTAATTAATCTTTTTTTATGTAAAAGTTTTCTGTAAAGTTTCTTCATTTCATCATTAGCTGGGTCCTATCTTTCTGGAATATTTGTAGTGTTTTTTACTTTTATCTGGTAAGCCTGAGCCTTCGAATTAGAAAGTGCGCACACTTGACCCCAAACAGCACTACTGGTGATATTAAAGCTCCGATTATTATAATTTCGGGACATTGATCCTCTCGACCAATAAGAGCCTTTACACCCGAAGGTTCGTTTCAACTTGATTCCGGAAAAAAAATCCTCATTGCCGAGAGTGTGACCAAGTGGTGCTCGCTAAACGTGGCCAAGTGCTGGGCGTATAGTTATAAGATGAAAGGTAAAGGTTTGATGAGAAGTGCGACAGACGGAGGGCAAAGGTCACGTATCTCTTGCGCGTCGAAGAGCCTCGATAAATCACTTCCGAGTGGAATTCAATTGTGTTCCATGGACAACAGGACGCCCTCGGTTTCGCCCGTTAACGAGCCTCCTATTCGCATCTGCGTTCTCGTTGTGCCTTTGCCGATGACGGTCCACACTTCATTCCGTCCGATAGGCCGCTTCGGTGATGCCGCTAATTTAGTTAGCCTTCATCCAATACCTGGCCGATTAACTCCGGAATCTATTTTCACTTCATACGTTGCAGCCCATCCACACAAATTTGGGATATATAGGCTTTGAAAGATTGGTGACTGGATGTGAATCGCTGGTTAGCGGGAGAGGACCGTAATAAACTATTTATTTCTTAGGATTCAAATTTAAAGAATTGTACTTTCGCGTAAAGACCAAAATTGAACGAACTGTTTATTTTATCATTAGTGGATTGTTGTTCGATAAAAATTAACGTTGTAGTAATGACGTTATCACACTTCAAATGCAAAGAATTACGCTGTTGAGAAAAATGAAAAAAGCCTTCCGTCGCTCTATGCAACTGAAATTGAAAAGAAAGATTCAACGTAGGGTGCAGGAATTTTAGACGGAAGATACAGGCCTAATTGCAAAGATTAAGTTGGGATTAAAACTTTAAACACGTTGTTCTCAGTGCTGCTTTTCAAAACGGTGGACATGATTTATTAAGGGGACCCGGTGGTCTAGAAATTTCCAGATATCGATTTTTTTTTGCGATATTTCGAAAGTATAGTATCTTAAGAATGTACTGTCAAATTTTCATAGGGGAATTGCCAATATTGCCGACCCTACTCCCAAAAAATATATACCTGCATGTAGTATATACTATACACCTATATATGCTCTTCCCTTCCCCGAAGGGATCCTGTATGGTGCCGGAATCGTGGATTAACTGTAAGTATTCAAAATTTACTCAATTTTTTAAATTATCTGTATCTCAAAATTTAAACTCATTTATCTCGAAACGACTTTTTTTGGCATGGTGCAAATGAAAAAAAACTATTCAACCGAATCATTTAAAATTTGGATATGTTGTTCACAACATGTATGGCTATCGTCGGAACTATGATCATATTTTTATTTAAATAATTCCCTATTGTTTACACTAAAAAACTAGTGAAAAAAGACCCAATTTTAGGAACTTTTTTTTAAAAAGCGTGCCGTTTTGTCAATTTTTAATTTTTTCGATTCGTTGTAGGTCCGTCCATAACTGCACTCTTTCTGATTAAGAATCTTTTTGAATTTTTTGTTTCAGATGAGTAGAAGTCTCAAAATCATCTACGCCGTCCGGGTCCGATTTTTCAAAAAAAAATTTCTTTGTATTCTCAATAAATGCAGTAATAAGCCCGAAAAGTTGAAACATCGTTTTTGAAATTTTTAATGGCGAAAAAAAAATCCTGAAAAAAGGTCGATTTTTCGTGCTCTAGACCACCGGGTTCCCTTAACATCGAACGAATGGACGGAATTGAAATTCATTACATTTTACCGTTGTAATAGTAGTTTAGTTTTAACGGCAATTTTTTAAACATTTGTTTAATTATTTATTGATAAAAAATGTGTGCCTGGAATTCACACAATTTGAGAAATGAAGGATCTCAGGTATTCATTTTTTGAATATCATGATACGTACGTCAGCTTTCAGAAAATTATCAATTCAATACTCAAAGTGAAATATTTTCTTAAAATGATTTGTTTTTTTCATAACAAGCCTGAAATTCGATATTTTTACCCCGAGTCAATGGGGCTTAATTTGATACCCTAGGACCTCTAGAATGACCTCTTTTTAGAAATAGTTCGAATCAATGATAACCCTGCGTATGTTTTAATTATCAAATGCAAGACACTGGAAGAATACTGATTAAATTGATTGAATGTACTTAAATTCGGTATGTTTTCATCAAGAATACAATTTCATATACCCATGTTTTTTTTAATCAAAAATGCTTTTTAGACGACACGAGATCAAAATTTACAGAATTCCGTTCTTTTTCCATGATAAATGCATTCCACGAGAATTTTCCATAAAAGATAGGTACGCTGCAGCGTATTTCTACAGTGAAGCTTCAATTTCCTATTATCGAGAACCACGAGCTTGCAAGATCCGGTGGACCGCGAATCTAATCCACGTATGGCTTGTCCCTCGCTCCTCTGGTAGCCTGACACTACTCTCTAGGTCAACTTCCGATAATTCCCGTGGTCAGCCACGCCAATTTCGAGCCCATTATCTCGCCGATTCACACAAACGTCCGTGCAAGAGCATATTCTTGGGAAATTGATTTCTCTTTCATAGCTAATCTCGAGAGCGCAGTGACTCCGTCTGGCTTATCGCCAATCAGATACCATACACGTAGAGGTCGAATGCAGAAATAAACGTGACGACTCGTGGAAAATCGAATGACAAATAGATATTTCTACCCGATATCGAGTTTTCCCCACAAATCGTTCCCCCATAAAAATCGGGAAATAGTTAAATGCACAATTTTTTTTGTATTTTTTTGGATTTATTAAAACGTCATTCACGGTTGCTCGAAGCTTGATTGCGTTTAATCGACCTAGGAAGTTCAATCTATGCCCGAGCCAGGCGAAAAAAGGGAAGAAATGATGAAAATCTTGATGTTGTTCTCTTCTTTTTGGCTCCAGGCATCTGTCTTCGACAGGTATCGATTCTTTTTTTTTTTGCCCACCCGGATATCAGATAGACGTCGAACCTGGTTTCTATAACTTTGGATTTATGTACATAAATATATATATATATATACTTACGCAATAGATACGCGTGTTAGCAAAGTGCTGCACATTGGCGCAAGTCATTCAAGCTGTGTAGTACTCAGTTACCAATATATTTTCCCACGCTCTGCGAGAAGTGCAAGGATGACGTTCGAGGACGCACAAGGTTCAAAGAGAACATCATACCTTATACAGGACCACAAGTATATACGGCGAAGAGGTAAAGAGGTGCCAATGCTTTCATGCCAACGACATCGAAATATACCTTCCCCTTCATGCTCTCGCATTGATATTCTACCGTTCATGTCACTTCATACATCGGATAAGTTTGTGTAGTTGTGTGCATATACAGGGTGAGTCACGAGAGACAGAATGCCTGAATATCTCTCCTGGATCCGAATAAACGAAGTATGTATATATCGGTATTTGAATAGTCCGGAAGGATATAAGTGCCTGTGTAATATTTTTTTTCTAGATCGTAGGTGTTCCTGTGTTACATGGCTGAATTCGTCTTGGTGATGGTTAGGCTATGTAAAGGGAAAAAATGTACATTTACATTGAAAAAACTTTGGCGACTTTGAAAAAATTGAAAGAAAACAGAAGTTGAACTAAAATAGTGTAATAGACATTGGCCAGTAACAAATTATTAAAATTATCGATATATACGCCCTTCTTATTTTCAAATTCAATAGAAGTATTCAGGTGATCCGTTTCTCGTAACTCACCCTGTATATGTGGAGGTAAAAACCATTCATTTGCTACGATATCAACGTCAAAAGTGAAGCAGAAGGAACAGAGCGACGTCGTCAACGTTTTATGTTTAAGGATATATACATAGTATGTAAAATATTATATACATCGATGTATATATATGTGCCACCAATCGGTTTTCCAAATCGGTTGATTGATTCGGGGAGCTTTACGGAAGCACATTCTGGCTTTGATAACTTCACGAAATTATGGATATTTCCGAAAATTCAAATTCGGTTCGTGAATGTTCGAGCGTCAATGTCAACTTTTAGCAGCGAGCTATCTTTGACCGCAGCATTCTGAAAAAAATGAAGGTCGTGAAGGGAAGCTTATCGACTGCTAAAAAAAAAATGAAGCGGAAGTCTTCTGGAACTATTCATTTCCTTTGGGATCTGCAGATAAGTGTCTATGAAGAGCGAACGTGGAGAGATCTCAATTTATAGCCAGCACGTGGATACATTCGGATACATTTCATAGATCAAGCAGACCGAAATGTAAACACGAAGGTTCGTTTACGTTGGACTTTTAATTTCTTTTCGATTTTTCCATAAGGAACAGTCGGCAGTTGGATGTTGGATTTCGGCGTCCCACTCGAACACCGGTATTTAACCTGTGTCCTGAAGCCTATCTAAACAATAAAATTCAATATGAACGCTGAAATTCAATCTGAACGCTGAAATTCAATCTGAACACTGAAATTCGATCTGAACGCTGAAATTCAATCTGAACACTGAAATTCATTCTGAACGCTGAAATTAAATCTGAACGCTGAAATTCAATCTAAACGCTGAAATTCAATCTGAATGCTGAAATTAAATCTGAACGCTGAAATTCAATCTGAACGCTGAAATTAAATCTGAACGCTGAAATTCAATCTAAACGCTGAAATTCAATCTGAATGCTGAAATTAAATCTGAACGCTGAAATTCAATCTAAACGCTGATCTGAACGCTGAAATTCAATCTGAGCGCTGAAATCCAGCCTGAACACTGAAATCCAGCCTGAATACTAAAATTTAACCTGAACACTGAGACCCAATCTGTATTCTGAAATCCAACTTAAGCGCTGCAATTAGCTCGTTTATTGAGCTGGATAGAATTTTTTTTTCTCATTTCATTTCACGATGAGAAACAGTTCATTTGAAATCAGTTCAATTCGGTCTAGAATTCTACTTTTTAACGCATTACTCTGACGGACTGAACAAAGTAAAGAGCAGCTTGTCACATATTTTTAAAAAAGTTTGCTGAAACGTTCGAAGCGATTGTGTGGTCAAAGTGAATTATAAAAGCCATACCGGAAACAAATTAATCATCAAAGATGCAAATGTTCATAATTTAAGGATTTGATTTTTAAATTTATTTCAGTTTTTTTACCAGAATGTCGATTGACACGATACTCGTGGCACAATTGAATTCGGTACAATACCTTAGACATCGTCGAGAGGTCCATCGGCACGCGCTGGTACTCTCGCTTTGATGATCTCATGTGGCGCGACCGGGTGTCCCCGGGCACCTGGAAGGTAGTACACGAGGCAGGACACCCCGACGAGAAATAGAAAGAACAAAAAGACTAGGTCGAACATGAGAAGGGAGTTTAGGGTCATTAGCTGCATCGTGACCCCCGCAACACTTTTTTCACCATTACACTCGAACCGCACGCACAATCGCGAGGCTATTCGGCCTTTCGTGTCGAATGATATTTATCGTTGGCGAAGTAATCCGCAACTTTGTTTCGCAGTGAGCTTAAACACAGATAAAAAATAAGTTATCAACTGAGATCGCTGTGTCAATTTTTTGGATAACAGCTCCACGGATTGTAAACAATATCGGTAATTAAGGTATTACTGGATGAACCGTTGGGCAAAAATGTAATCCAAAATGAGAAATTCATGATTTTACAAGTTTAATAAATAGCTAATTTAATGATATATTATCACTGAAAATAGATAATTCTCCACTTTTAATAATAATTTAAAGCAAATTCAATGACATTGGTATGAGCTCACCTGAGGTCTTATCAATGACTGTACATCTATTCCAACAGACCAAGAAAAAATATCTCGATTCTTTAATTCAATACATGCAAATAATCTTATTATTATTAACAATTATCCCAAAACACCATATACATTGAATTTCTCCATTGATTTCTGATTAATCATCGTTAAAATAAATCTTTCATGATTTCATAAATTGACGGCTAAATGAGACTTAGACTATTTGATGTGACTACTTATTTGAAACTCAGCCAGATCAGTCATCAGTGATCATCAGTGGCACGATCGTTATTCTTGATGATACTTTATTGTCAGTATTTTTGTGATTTTTTAATGTCCATTCAGTTATCCTTTGAGTAAAATAATATTGTTTCCAATTAAATGATCCTGTCTTCTATCTCAACCGGTCCATTGTGAAACATCCCAAGCTTTTACGATTCCACCCCATTCACTTTTATCGGGTGGTTATTTCCAGGTACCATTGGACCTTTGCAAGGTTCCTCACAAGTTTGTAATCCTACTGCATAGCAGTACAGAATTTTCACGAAGGCACAGGGAAACTGTCCCAAACCCGTGTCAATGCGGGTGACTATATTTTGTTGATTTTCAGTTGTGGCACCATTAGAAAATGACACGGACCTCTAATCAGTAGTAGACGTATAAACGATTGCGCGGCAAAACGGTCACCCATCCGAGTATTGGCTAAGTTGCTCGATATGGAAAGTCATCGTAGTCAAATGCCTACCACGTGATCACTATAAACTTTTTAAATCCCGGCCTATATAGATACACGTGCTCGGTATCATCATCCGCATTGATTGAATTCTGATTGGATGCATTATTGATCGTTGGTTATAATTAGAGGAAACGAATGGATATTCCGGTCGTTCCACTTCCTGCGTCCCATTTTTCATAAGATTCAATAGAAATGCACATCGATCAAACGGGAGCTTCGGAAATTTTCCTCGTTATCTCGCCTGCGCAACACCTGCCAATGCACTGTCAAGCTGGAGAATCGTTCGCACCCTCGGAGCCAAAAAAAAACAACGTTGTACGATAGTATCGTGGTGTCGACGAAAAAAAGCTCCTGATGAAAATGTCTGTTTTTTACACAAAGGACAGGCCACATGTGGATCTGGGCGTACATGTGGGTTGGTTGATGTGGATGTTGAGAGATGAAACCAGATGGAGGCAGAAAGAGAGATAGGCGGAGAGAGAGAGAGAGAGAGAGACAGAGAGAAAGAAAGAGAGGAAGAGAGAGTAAAAGAGGATGATAGGATTATAGCGCAGTTGGAAAATTTGAAAGTCAATTGGCGACTGAAATTCATCGTGTGCATCGATGTACAAAGTTTCGCGTCCGTACCCCAATCAAAGTAATCGAATCAATGGGATAACAGGAACATGCCGGGATGGAGTTCTGATGACGTAACGCAGCGGCATGACGTACGAACGGTCATCCTTCCTGCTAGCAAATGTAAATTGGCAAATGTAAAGTGGTTTATAATTGATTCCTGGAGGTATGCACGAATCTCCACGGTACGAGCTATGCGAATCGTACGTGCCAACCAGAAGTGAATGGGAACTCTACAAGTACCCAGCCACAACAAACTTCATCGTTTGTTCGTTCCAAACTTTATTCCACTACGTTCAAACCGCAGAAACTGGATGACTGAAAGATGTCGCAGTGAAATCCAACCTGAACGTTTCCGGAATCCAGCCAAATGCGAAATCTAACTTGAACGTTGAAATCCAAAGTAAACGGTAAATTCGAAATGGGCAACGCTGCTTACGTCATACAGCATTGTCCAATAGTCACGTGGCCGATTGGAAAGGAAAATGAATCAAATATCTAAGTATATGAAAACTTATTGAAAAAACGAAACGCGTAATCTCTAATTAGTATGATCGTTGTCAAATATGACAACACAAGGCAGAATCCACAATTGGTATACTACCTTTAAAAAGAAATCGCCATATGAGATCATGCTTTTTCCGCAAATCGTTTTAAAGCCAATGACCTGCCGGACCTGCGGAACCTAAATCTCATCCATGGACTATTGAATCCTCGCACACGAATTCCACTAAACCTGTTACCCTCCACCGACCCGAATATAATACAGCAGTTCCTTCACGTGCAACCCTGCAACAACAAGGGTCTGCGACATCCCCCTGCTTTTTGAGCGTTCACAATAGAGGAAAAGAATTTCTAGCTGGAACGGTTCAGTGGTGAAGTCGGAGAGAAGAAAGAATCGAGCGACTGTTCAGAAGAATCGACGGGCTTGGGTAACGATTGATCGCTGATTAGACATATACCGCAGCTTGAGGGAAGTCCTTTTGTACCGATGCCGATGGTGAAGACGAAATTGAAGAGAATGGACATAGAATTGAAGCGAATTCTTTTGACAGTAGGTAGGTATGAAACAGCAGGTAAAGAACATCAGGAAATTCTTTTGAAACGAAAGAGAAGAGAAAAAAAGATTTCCAAATTCTTTTGAAAGTCTTCTTCGTTATCGTTATCTTCAATGAACACAAATCACCAACATGAGTGGATATGTTGATAGACAAGGGTTGGCTACTGGCGCAAACGACAGTCCCGCAATTAAACACGCTAAACAAACTGAACAAAATCAGCTAGTTGATAGGACTCATCCTGAACACTGAAATCTGAAATTCAGTTTTAACGCCGATGTCCAACCTGAACACTGAAATCCAATCAGAGCACTGAAATCGAGCTTAAACGCCGAAACCAACCCACATGCTGAAGTCCAACCTGAAACCAATCCACGCTGAAAATCAACCTACATGCTGAAATCCAACCTGAAACGAATCCATGCTGAAAACCAACCTACATGCTGAAATCCAACCCGAAACCACTCCACGCTGAAAACCAACCTACATACTGAAATCCAACCTGAAACCAATCCAGGCTGAAAACCAACCTACATGCTGAACTCCAACCTGAAAC